>JAKSZT010054087.1:289036-305238 GCA_026826555.1 Tolypeutes matacus | reverse complement strand
GAAATCAGTAACTACCTTGAAAC
Source organism: Tolypeutes matacus (assembly GCA_026826555.1). Taxonomy (NCBI): domain Eukaryota; kingdom Metazoa; phylum Chordata; class Mammalia; order Cingulata; family Chlamyphoridae; genus Tolypeutes; species Tolypeutes matacus. The sequence goes on along the minus strand of JAKSZT010054087.1, from coordinate 305,215 downwards.
TAATGAAAACAACAACACAACATATAAAAACCTATGGGATGCAGCGAATGCTGTCCTGAGAGGGGAGTTCATAGCCATGAATTCATATCTTAAAAAAGAAGAAAGAGCTAAAATTGAAGACCTAACTGCACACTTGGAGGAATTGGAAAAACAACAATAAACTAAACCCAAAGGAAGTAGAAAGAAGGAAACAACAAAGATTAGATCAGAAATAAATGAAATAGAGAATAAGAAAGCACTGGAAACAATAAACAAAACCAAAAGTTGCTTCTTCGAGAATATCAATAAAATTGACTAACCCTTAGCCAGATTAACAAAGAAAAAGAGAGAACTGATGTAAATACATAAAATAAGGAATGAGCAAGGGGATATCACTACTGACCCCACAGAAATAAAGAGTATCATAAGAGGATACTTTGAAAAATTATATGCTAACAAGAATGATAATTTAGAGGAAATGGGCAAGTTTCTAGAAACCCACAAACAGCCTACATTGATCAAAGAAGATATAGATGAACTCAACAGTCCAATTACAAGTAAAGAGATAGACTCAGTCATCAAAAACCTCCCAACTAAGAAGAGCCCAGGGCCAGATGGCTTCACAGCTGAATTCTATCAAACATTCCAGAAAAATCTAACTCCATTTCTACTTAAGCTCTTCCAAAAAATAGAAGTAGAAGGAATATTGCCTAACTCATTCTATCATGCCAACATTACCCTAATACCAAACCAAATAAGGATACCACAAGAAAGGAAATTTACAGACCAATTTCTCTAATGAACCTAGATGCTAAAATCCTCAACAAAATACTTGGTAATTGCATTCAACAGCATATCAAAAGGATTATACACCATGGCCAATTGGGTTTCATCCCGGGTATGCAAGGATGGTTTAATATAAGAAAATAAATCAATGTAATGCAGCACATAAACAGATTGAAAGAAAAAAATCCCATGATCATCTCTATAAATGCAGGAAAAGCATTAGACAAAATACAGCACTCTTTCTTCATAAAAAATCTACAAAAGACAGGAATAGATGAAAACTTTCTGAATATGATAAAGGGTATATATAGAAAAACCCAAAGCTAACATCATTTTCAACAGTGAAATCCTAAAAGCCTTCCCTCTGAGATCGGGAACTAGACAAGAATGCCCACTATCACCACTCCTATTTAACATTGTCTTAGAAGTACTTGCACAAGCACTGAGACAATAAAAGGACATAAAAGGCACCCAGATTGGAAAAGAAGAAGTAAAAATTTCATTATTTGCAGATGACATGATCGTATACATAGAAAGCCCTGAGACATCTACAGTAAGGCTTCTAGAACTTATAAAGGAATTCAGTAATGTTGCAGGCTATAAGATCAATGCTCAAAAATCAGTTGCATTTTTATACACCAATAACAAGCAAACTGAGGAGGAAATCAGGAAAAAAATACCTATTACAATAGTAACTAAAAGAATCAAATACCTAGGAATAAATTTAACTAAAGATATAAAGGACTTATATACAGAAAACTACACAACACTGTTAAAGGAAATCAAAGAAGACTTAAATAAATGGAAAAATATTCCCTGTTCATGGATAGGAAGACTAAACATCATCAAGATGTCTATCCTACACAAACTAATCTACAGATTTAATGCAATCCCAATAAAAGTCAACACTGTATTGTTTAAGGAAATGGAAAAACTAACCACAAAATATATTTGGAGAGGCAATAGGCCCCGAATTGCCAAAGACATATTGGAAAAGAAAAATGAAGTTGGAGGTATCACACTACCTGACTTTAAAACATACTACAATGCTACAGTGATCAAAACTGTGTGGTATTGGCACATGGATAGACCTACTGATCAATGGAACCGAATTGAATGTTCTGATATAGATCCTCTTATATACAGTTATCTGATATTTGACAAGGCCATGAAGCCCACTCAGTTGGGAAAGTATAGCCTCTTTAACAAGTGATGCTTGGAGAACTAGATATCCATATCCAAAAGATTGAAAGAAGAATACCATCTCACACCTTATACAAAAATCAACTCAAAATGGATCAAAGATCTAAATATAAGAGCCAACACCATAAAGACCTTGGAAGATAATGTAGGGAAGCATCTACAGGACCTTGTAATAGGAAATGGTTTCATGAACTTCACAGCCAAAGCACGAGCCGCAAGAAAAAAAATAGATAACTGGGATCTCATCAAAATTAAAAACTTCTGCAACTCAAAGGATGTTATTAAGAAAATAAAAAGGCAGCCTACCCAAAGGGAGAAAATATTTGGCAACCACATATCTGATAGGAGCCTAATATCCTGCATACATAAAGAAATCCTATACCTTGAAAATAAAAAGGCAAACAACCCATTTAAAAAATGGGCAAGTGACCTGAAAAGACACTTCTCTAAGGAAGAAATACAAATGGCTAAAAAGCACAAGGAAAAATGCTCAACTTCTCTTGCTATCAGGGAAATGCAAATCAAATTACAATGAGATACCATCTTACACCCATCAGAATGGCAGCTATTAAAAAAAAAAAAGCAGACAATAAATGTTAGAGAGGATGTGGAGGAATAGGAGCCCTCATCCACTCCTGGTGGGACTGTGGTATGGTCCAGCCACTGTGGAGGACAGTTTGGCAGTTCCTCAGAAAACTAACAATAGATCTTCCGTATGATCCAGCAATTCCATTGCTGGGTATATACCCAGAAGAACCGCAAGCAAAGACACAAACAGATATATGCATACCAATGTTCATAGCGGCATTGTTCTCCATTGCCAAAAGTTGGAATCAGCCCTGGTGTCCATCAACAGATGAATGGATAAACAAAATATGGTACATACATACAATGGAATATTACTCAGCTGTAAGAAGAAATTAAGTGCTAACACATGGAATAACGTGGATGAATCTTGAAGACCTTATGTTGAGTGAAGCAAGCCAGGCACTGAAGGATGAACAGTATATGACCTCAGTGATTTGAAGTGAGGAATATGAGCAGCTATTGTCTGAAAGATAGGTTAACAAGGCAGAGAAAGAGAAGAGAAGGCTTTGTGCCATCACCCATATAGACATAATCTATGGTAAAGGGATAGAGTATAGTTGCATATTGAAGGATAGGAGAGATGGCTAGTGATATTACTGGGTTTGTTGGTGCAGCATTGACAGGTGGGTAGATTAGGAAGGGCAGGTTCAAATGCCCAGGGCATGTAACTATGAATCTTGACATTCCATGAGTCAAGACAGGAGTGTCATATGCCCAGGGGGGTGAGGAGGAAGAAACAGTTAAGATCTAATGGGGTATTTAGTGGTCATGGGAAAGGTTTTTAATTACCTTACAGTTATGGACACAGGACATGGTAAATATCATCAAAACTTATTAAACTGTATCGTCTAAATTGTAAATTATACTGTAAATCATTGACAATGTTTAGTTGCTACATTTTGATATCTGTATAACAGTTATAACAACGCTAACATCCAAAAAAAGGGGTGGGTTAATATTGGGTGGGGAAGAGGGGGTGGTTTGGTATCTGGGAGTATCTGGTATTCCATGTGTGACTTTGCTGTGACCTAAAACTTCTTTGAAACTTAAATGAAAATCTGGGAGACACTGGGTATGAGAGGGGGAAGGTGTCACGGCACACCGGACATCTGATAACACAGTGATAAAAGGAAAAAAAAGAATATATATATATTTAAAGAGGCATTTCTTTTTTTTTTTTTTCATTTTTTTGTATGTCCCAATTTGCTAATTATATTTTGTTTTGTTTTGATTTTTGTTTGATTAGTTGTTTGTTTTTCTGTTTTTTTTTTTACAGAGTTTCATTACAAGGTCCTGTAGATGCTTCCCTACATTATCTTCCAAGGTATTTATGGTGTTGGCTCTTAAATTTAGATCTTTGTGTTTCTTCTCCATGATATCATTAGTTTTCTGGAGGAAAGAAAGAAAAACACAATGCAAACTTGGGCCAGTTCTGACTTTTGGGAGGCATATTTGGAGCTCCATGTTCATCTCTTCTCCCAGGGGACTCTCCCCTCCCAGGAGGAGGTCATCTCTCTTTAGGTGTGGGCTTTAGTATTACAAGGTTTCCCAGAATGATTTCCCTATTGCTGATTCTGGAGATAGATTCTGTATACACTAAAATATCTTTGTATCCAATCTGTCTCCTCTGGCATTGGCTCTCATTTATGAAGTTCTCCTCTCTAAACAGGGTTTCCTCTTGTCTCATTGCTTGTTTTCTCCCCCATACTTAGCAATATCTGTTAAACACATTCAAAATTTTGTTTTCGTAGTCATTCAACAAATATTTATTCAGCATACTGTATGGTAAGCACTAAACTATTCTGGGGTTGAAGAAAAATGTAATATATTATGCTTTCTCTCAACATCTCTCTGTCTAACCAGGTCAAAAGACATGAAAATAAATAAATACAACACCTTCAGTTGGTATACTTAGTCCTTGTGAAATATAAATCTATATGAATGAAGATTCCCTTTTCCATTTCTGCTTAAAACTCTCCTGAGACTTTGATAGGGATTATGATGAAGCATTGGATCACTTTGGGTAGTACTGATATCTTTTTTTTAAATCTGTAGATATAATTTTTTTACATTATTTCATACATTTAATAATTGAAAATATAAACAATTCAAAACTAAAAGTAAACATAAATGAATAAATATATACATTTCTCAATTAAATGAGTACTGATATCTGAATAATATGATTTCTTCCTATCCATGAACACAGTATGTTTTACCATTTCTTTATGTCTTCTCTAATTTCTTGCAACAGTATTTTCTAGTTTTCAGTGTTCATGTCCTTCACCTCTTTAGTTAAAATTATACCTAGGTATATTTTTCTTTTATATGCTATGGTATATGGAATTTTAAAAATGCACAGTTAAGAATGTTCTTTGTAGGTGTATAATACACAACAACTTTTTGCATATTAATTTCATACCTTGGAGTGGTTGTGACTTAACAATCAGGATTGAGCACCTGATTCCCAAATGAGAATCCAAAATTTGGTTCCTGTTGCCTCTTGGAATAAATGAAAACATACAACAAGGAAAAGAAATAAAAATAAAATAACACCAGGAAGTCGATGTGACTCAGTGGTTGAGTTCTGGCATCCCACATATGAGGTCCTGGATTCAATCCCAGAGCCCCAGTACCTCAGGGAAGAAAATCTCATACCTTGCATTTGGCTGCATTTATTTATGAGCTCTAGAGTTTTCTTGTGGAAGCTTTGGCATGTTCTCTATAAGGGATCATGACATCATTGAAAACAGAGAATTTTACTGCTTCCTTTCTAGTCTGGATATAATTTATTTAGTTTTATGACCTAATTTCCTAAATTCCAGAACAGCATTGAATGGCAATAGTGAAACAGGCATCCTTGTCTTGTTCCAGACTTCAAGGGGATGACTTTTAGTCTTTCAGCATTGAAGAGAAGATTACCTGTGTTTTTAAAGATATGCTGTTTATCATGTTGAGGAAGTTACTTTCTATTCTTATTTTTTCAGAGTGTTTTTATTGTGTAATAGTGTTGGAATATATCATTCATACTTTCTGCATGAATTGAGATTTTCAGATGATTTTCCTCTTCATTGTGTTAATGTGGTGATTTACATTGATTTTCTTATGTTGAACACCCTTGAGTACTGAGATAAATTTTACTAGGTCATGGATACTTCTCTTAATATTCTCTTGGATTTGATATGCTAGTTTTTGTTGAGTGATTTTGGATCTATATTTTTAAGGGAAATTGTTCCTTGGTTTTCTTTCCTTATGTCTTTATGTAGCTTTGGTATAATAATAATTTTAGATTGAGTTTGAAAAAGATGCCCTGATTTCAAGTTGGAAGATTTTGAGTATTATAGTCATTTCTTCTTTGAATATTTCATAGATTTCATTATGGAAACTAGACTTGTATTTTTTGGGAGATTTTTGATGACTACTTGAATCTTTACCTGTTAAAGTTTTGTTGAGATTTTTTTTTCTGTAAATTCAGGTAAATTGTGTTTTTCTAGGAATAGGTCCATTTTCTTCTGGGTTATCTAGATTATTAGCAGTATTCCTTCATAATCCCTTTAATATCAAAAATATATAGCAAGGTCTCCAATTTCATTTTGGATTTTAGTGATTTCATTCCTTTCTTTTTAAAATTTTTTTTCAATCTAAATAAACTTTGGCTATTTTACTGGAATTTTCCAATAATCAACTTCATTGGTTCTCTCAATTAATTTTTGATACTTATTTCATTTCTCTCCACTTAAATCTTTATGATTTCCTTCCTTCTTCTAGGATTAGGTTCAGTTTGCCCTTCATTTTTTATTTCCCACAAGTCTGTAGATAGGCTATTAATTTGTGAATTTTTTAAAATATGAGGATTTACATCTATAAATATCTCTGAATATTTAAAACTCATTCCTAAACTAGTCTAACAAAAGGAATGAATTTAGCCACAAAATAAAAAATAAATGGACAGTGATGGGTAGAAGAGTTCAAATGACATCTGCAGTTTTAGCCAACGGACATCACTGAAGAACTTGAGATTCTATATTAGTGAAAAGGTTTCATATGAAAATAAAGTCCAAAATTCTCCAAAGCAGAAACTCTGATTAGAGATTCCTGTATAAAAGTGATATCCTTGGAATTATAGTGGAATTTTAAAGGTTAACAATGTATAAACACGTGGATTAAATATGAGCATCAAGATAAACACTTGCCCTGACACTGGTGCTACATGGTAGAAAACTCTCTGAATGACAAGCAAGTGTGCAGTTTGAAATCACCACACTTTTGTGGACTTAAAGGCTGTAAGTGGAAAACTTAACATTAAATTTTATGGGTATCTAAAAACAAAATAAAGCCAAATGTAAATCCTCTCTTTTCACCAAGACCTCCAAGAATTTACAGAAATATTGGACCAATAAATTAAGCCAAACACAATTTTAAAAATCAACAGAGACAATAAGAAAACAAGTTACCATAACTAAGAGCCAGAAGAAAAGCAGACAATGGAAAAATCCTTTGTTTCAGATTTTGAAATTATTCAGGTAATAAGAAACAACATTTTTAAATGAGTTTTAGAAAACTAAAAATATATATTGCAATATATAAAATGGCATAAACATATTTCAATAACAAATAAATAGAACCACTATATGCTGAAATATATTATAATGAAATTTTAAAATTTCCATGTAGTGGAACTGGGAGAAATTTAGCTGCAATGGAAATCAAAGTCCCACCCACCCTGAAAAAGAAATTTAGAAAGTAAATCAAATTTATCTCTGTGGACTTTCCAACATCTGACACTTTCTCTGCTTCCCTGCAGTTATTACCAGTAAAGAATTCCGTCCCATTATATTTTCTTTCCACACCAAAAGAAAACTTCTGTGGTACATTCCAGAGAATTTTTGTTCCACTAGTGGTTTCCTCCTTGGATAATAAATAAATGCAAAATATCCTCATTCTGGAAACTCCAGGAGATGAAACACGTATGTAACCATGTTTGGGATGTTGTATCTCAGAGTTATATGTGTGCTTCCATATATTCTGAGAAGGGTGATCTGGAAGTGAGGAGAAATGAGAATGGTGTCATTGGGAAAGACAATAGGAGATGAGATCTAGGACCTTCTCATCCAAAACCCTTACTCTAGCATTTTCTTCTCTTGGAAACTCAGCTCTTGGCAGTAGAGGAAGGAATCATTGGTCCTATGGGTGACATAAACTCACTTTGACACTGGTTACGTTATTATGGTGCATTATATGAAATAAATCCTCTGTTATTGTTTTCTACTGTGTCTTAGTTTAAATGCTGTTCCCTGGACCTGAAGGTGTTTATTCTCATTTCCCCCACTCTGGGCAGTTAATCTTCAATTGACAGTGTTAATCTTTTCTAAATTTCTCATGGTAGGGTCCCAAAATAATTATTATATTTAAACAACATAATACATTTGAACAAAACAGAGCTCACTCAAAATGAGTCTTTTCCTCCTTCTATATAACATATATTTCTTGGTTTACAGGCAGCAATCAAGTCTCCTACGTCTCCAGGAAAAATTCTAGTATTTCCCTCTGCAACTCAGTCTTTATCCTTCACTCAATTTATGGAAGTTTCCTCAGCTGAAATCTATATTTTATGGTCTCTCTTCAAGTTTTACCTTTAAAAAATACCCTAAATTGCACTTAAGTTTCACTGTTAGCTGACAATGTGATTTTTTTTTTCTTGGAGCCATTTATAGTTTCTTAAAGAGTAAATTTATTTTTCCATCAGAACAAATTTCTACACTCATTTTAGAGTGAGGCATTATTTTTTCCACATATTGTAAGGTTTTGGAGAAGAGTAAAATCTTACTGACAAAACCAAGAATACTTTTTTTCTTTGAGAGAAAAATAGAAGATGCAGTAATTGGAAAGAAAGTAAAATATCTATATGAGTATATAAGTTCTAGGAGGATATAGCAGATTTGAAAAGCTCTCCATCACTTAGTCATGATGTATTCTTAAAAAATCTTAGCTTATGAATCAATGCATCAGAAAAGTATTTAGAAATGCAATGGAGAAGGTTCTTAGAGAATTTTGAAAGAAATGCAATCACCCTCTCTCCTTAATTACATTCAAAATATAAGTAAGTTTCACATCCACCATCCAGTCTTCAAGGTATGGTCTGAGGTAGATATGGTCCATGGCTCTTTGCAGCCCTTTCTACCTCTTTCTGACTTGTGTTCCTGTCCTCTAGAGAATGGGGAACTAACAGGTATGTTGCCTATTTAACCAATCCTTATAGGCATAAGTCTCCTACTACCTGATTGCAGAAAGGAGGCATATTAGTGAAGCCAATAATTTTAGTGGAGTCTTCTTGATTACACAGTGTTCCTGATGGTAACAGAAGTATCAACTTTCTTAGCCTATCTGTTTTTCAATGTTTTGTATACTTCCAATTACTTGAAACACATAAATCTCACTTATAAGATGATTATGCACACTTAAGTTACTTCTCAAAGTAATTTTTTAATTAATTCTTTTTATTTTTAAGGAAGCTTTAGATTATGTGAATATTACATAAAAAATATAGAGGATTCCCATATGCTTTATCCCCTCACCCTTCCATACTTTCCCACATCAACAGCATTTTTCATTAGTGTGATTCACTTGTTACAATTGATGAAAATATATTGAAGCACTGCCCCTAAACATGGACATTTATTTAGATTTTAATTTACACTGTCTTGCACAATTTTATAGTTATGACAAAATATATAAGGGCCTATATCTGTCATTGCAATGGCATGTAAGACAATTCCAATGTCACTAAAATGCCCCCATATTCAATTTTTCTCTTTCCTTCCCCTCAGAACCTCTGGTGGCCACTGCCTTTATATCAATGATAAAAGTTCTTACATTGCTATAGCAATAATTAATGTATAATAGAATAATAATAAGTCCACTTTAGTCCTTTGTTCATTCCCCAAAATGAACAATAGACTAATGTCAAAATTATTAAAAAGTTTTATTTGGAAAGAGATTTCTGCTTGAAAAGATGCCATACATGTAAACTGTTTTGTACCATAATTGATTGCACAAGCACAGTCTTTAAGGATATGAATCTGGGAATTGATATATCAAATTGTTGGGAGTGAGAATACCAATGACTCTATTTCCACTGGATAAATGTACATGGTTGTGTATGTATAGTTTGGAAAAATCAAAATATATTGTTTGCATTAATCTCTAAAGACATTGCTTAGGTAAGATTTGGACAAACTGACTACTTTATGTGATAAATGATTTTGCTAAGAATCAAAAGTCAAGGAATATGGAGTGAGGTGAGACACTTACTTGCACTGGAGAGACTTCCAAAAGGAGATGACAAGCTGAGGATTTTTAATTCTCAGATTATGGTGCAATCAAAACACAGAAATTTTATAAAACTGCATGTATGAAATATCTTTCCAAGAAAATTGCAGTTCTGACATGTATGATATCAGATTCTGAATGTGTCATAATAAATTACAGAATGAAAATGAATTCATAGCTTTCCCAAAGAATGAGAAGTGAATGCAAATACATAAACAACTAATTTCAAAAATAACCAATTATTTAGAGAAATCATTAATTCCAAAATGCCACTCTGGTTTGCCCTTTGTAGTAATGGCCCAGGACTCAGGTGATGACTGAAGCATTCATCTTACTCTACCTCACAAAGTATACAGTTGGTCTACATAAAAACTGCACTTGTGGACTTCTATCTGGCTTTAATTGTTTATAAAGATATAGTAGGAAATGGAGAAAACACACATTGGTTTTATGATCTGTAAATGTGAACTATTATTGTAGGAAGTGCTGAGAGAAATTTCCTGAAAACATTCTTAACTTTGAAAATAATTTTTAAAGAGACAGACTACCTCACTGGAAGAATCACAGAAATTATTGAGACGTTCAAAGTTTGAAGAATCAGGGATTGTGTTGTTGATTACAACCCCACTCAATTTATGATTGACAATGGACAGGAAAAAGGAGCATATCAGAAATAGAATTTGGATTATTGAAAAACAGTCAGATAATGTCTCCACTTCAAAATGTGACCTCTTTCTGGAGACAATGAACAAAAAACCTGATAGATGGTACACAGACTTTGCTATGAATGATTATTTTTCAGCAAAATCATAAAAATCAAATACTTGGTTTCATCTGGCACTGACTGCAGTATAATTTCATCAGTCCAAAACTTGCTATAATTGTATATATACAGAATTACCTGTATTAAATATTTTATTGCTGTAAATCAGGCAGCAGTTTCTGCCTTCAATAATGATTCCAGGGAATAAAATAAGAGCTATCATCTGATGTAAAATAATACAGAAGAAACAGTTGTCCTTGATACACAAAATTAAAATAAATAGAAGTTTATTATTTGGCAAATTATAAATTAACTTTCTATATACACTTATAAAGGATCTAGATTTAGATCTTCCAGTGTTTAACTTGTCAATTATGAGCACTTTTCTAAACTTGAGACAAATAATCCTTTTATAGAGAGAAAGTTTCTCAGTTTTTTTAAGGCTTGCTTTATATCCTTGTTTCTAAGACTGTAGATAAAAGGGTTCAGCATAGGAGTGACCACCGTGTACATCACTGAGGCTATTGCACTTGCCCTTGAGTTTTGGGTAGATGCAGAGTTAAGACATACTCAAAGACCTGTACCATAAAACAAAAGTACTACTGATAGGTGAGAGCCACAAGTAGAAAATGCTTTACACTTGCCCCAGCTGTTGAGATTCTCAAAATCTTTGAGTAAGAGGAAACAATCCTAGTGAGTGGAATAACAGCCAGAAGTCCAGCTGCAAAATACAGCAGTTGGTCATTGAAGAAGGTGTCAGAACAAGCAAGTTGGAGTACCTGATTAAGTTCACAGGAAAAGTGGGGGATTTCCAGCTCTGTACAAAAAGATAATTGCAAAACCATTGTAAAAGGAAGTCCAGAACACTCAATATCCAGGAGGTCAGCAGGAGGAGGCCACAGACCCGGGGGTTCATGATGACCATGTAGTGCAGGGGGTGACAGATGGCCACAAAGCGGTCATAGGCCATCACAGTCAAAAGGAAGTTGTCTAACTGTCCAAAAAGCAAGGAAAAATAGATCTGTCTGAGGCAGTTTTCAAAAGTTATGATTTTGCTTTCTCTCTGGATGTTCAGCAACATCTTTGGTCAGTGATGGAGTTGAAACAGATATCTGAAAAAGACAGGTTAGAGAGGAAGAAGTACATGGGTGTGTGGAGGTGGGAGTCTGAGATGATGGCCAGGATGATGAGCAGGTTCCCCATGAAGGTAACAAGGTACATGGAAAGGAACAGCCCAAAAAGGAGGGGCTGGACTTCTGTATCTTCTGAGAGACCCAAGAGGAAAAATTCTAAAACATATGTTTGGTTTTCTCTTTCCATGTAGATGATGAATTTTCTGGTAAAAATAGAAGAGCAATGCAATTTTAGCCACAAGCAGTGATCAGAAAAAGGTAATAAATGGTATGGTTTATATTGTAAACACATTAAGTTAATATTTTTCTTGATTTTATATAGATCTAGTGCCCTTATCTTAAAATGTAAGGGAAAGCATATGTTCCTGCTTCTTCTTGATAATTCCGCTGACTAGATATCCTTGTCCATAACAGAAAACACTTTGTCATGGCAATATTTTCCATTACAAATTCTATCAGAATTTATTTTAATCAGCAAACATTATGACCAGTCTTTTTTTACCCTGTGACAAAATAGTAAAGAAGAAGAACAAAGCTGTAGGAAACACATAACTTGGTTGCAATACTTACTCTAAAAACACAATAATTAAACAGAATCCTATTGATTAAATAGACAAATAAACCCACACAATTGGGGGCCACTGATGTTTCACAGAGGACAAGGGCAATTTGATGTAGAAAGTATGGTCTTCTCAACAAGTGGAACTGAACAATAAGATGCAATCATGCCAAATAAAAAAGGAACTTAAGCACAGATTTTATTCATTTCACAAAAATTAAATCAAAAGTAAAATGCATTGTAAAAGTGCTAGACTAAAACTTGAAGAAAATCTAAGACCCGTGTTAAGGTAATGAGATTTTAGATATAGCAACCAAAGCATGATCCATGAGAGAGTAAAATTTATAGTGATTATTCAAATGTAAAATTTCTGCTCTGTGAGAGACATTGATAAGGGATTAAAAAAATTTAGACATTAGGAAAAATATTTAAAAAACACATCTGATAAATGCTTTGTATACAAATGTACATATTACTCTTAAAAATCACAAAATAAGAAAGCAAATGCTGAATTAAAAAAAAATGGCTGAAAGGTCTAAACAGAATCCTATCCTAAGAAAATATACACTTCCCAAATAAGCATGCAAAAAGGAGCTCAAACTCTCTGGCACTTGGGTATTATTACCAAGTGCCAACTAGAAATGCATCTGGAAAAAACCTTGACCAAAAGGGAGAAATATTAAATACAAATGAGTTTTTATGACTTAGAGATTTCAAAGTGAGTTGGGAGGTCATTCCAGAGGTTAAGCTCATGCACGGCTCAGCAGGATCGCATTGACTGCCACAGTGAACAGTGCATCAAACAGCAAGAATCCTAATGGCTCTAGAGACAACTAGACTCTATAAGCAGGGCAGAGAATCTCAGGAATTCAGCACCCTGTCAGTGGGCCTCACTTTGGAATTTATGTTCCCCAGTGTAAAAGAGTTACACTCATTTATATATTCCCAACACATGGCTCTTCTCTCCCTTCTATTTGAACCTATAATTAGCACTATACCTATTAAATATATATATCTCCAAGCCAGATACTTTGGTATCTTCAAGTGCTGGTTGAGCCCTGAATCTAAGCACAGTTTCAATACCTACTCTCCAGTTCACTGGATTCACCCAGGACAATGAACAAGGAGATGGTGATGGACAACACTCAACACAAGGAACAGTCTGCAACTGCAAGCAAGATAGTTCCATCCATTTGCCCCATGGAATTTAAGCCCTGTCTAAATTAGAAATATAGTAGGCATCACAATCCCAAAATTCTCAAGATTTGGGAAAGAACAATGAACTAAAACAGACTTATTATTGTTCTAGCAATGGAAGAACTTTTATGAGTGATATGGAGACAGTAGCCACCAGAGATTCTGAATGGAGGGAAAGGAAGAGCAGATGTAACACAGGGGTATTTTGAAGACATTAGAATTGTCTTGCAGGACATTGCAATGATGGATACAGGCCATAATAGGTTTTGTCATAACCTAAAATTGTGCAAGACAAAATGGTAATTATAATGTAATCTATAGTCCATGGTTAGAAGAAATTCTTCAATATGTGTTCATCAATTATAAGAAATGTACCATACTAATGAAGGATGTTGTTAATATGGGAAAGAGTGGGAGGGGGAAGGGGGGCATATGGGAAAACCCTATATTTTTATATAACATTTATGTAATCTAAATTTTCTGTAAAATTTAAAAATTAAAATAAATAAATAAATAAAACTTTTTAATAACTTCAACATCATTTGTCATTAGAGAATTGCAAAACTAAAACCACAATGATATATCATCACACGCTTATTAGAATACATAAAAACCTAAACACTGACAATACCAATTGATGTTGAGAATGTGCAATAGTATGTCTCTATTTCATTGCTATTGTGAATTCAAAATGGTTCAGCTAGAAGACAGTTTAGGTGTTTCTAGTAAAACTAAACCTAGTCTTACCACACAATCCAGCAATTGTGCTTTTCGGTATATATGTGGTTGATATGAAAACTTCAGTCCACGCAAATTCCACACACGAATTTTTACAGCACCTGTTTTCGTCATCTCAAAATCTGAAAGAAACAAGATGTTGTTCAATAGGTTACTAGGTGAACTCACTGTGCTGTTTCTATACAATGGAACATTGCTGAGATTAAAAGAAATGCTCCATCCAGTGAAGAATATGTGGACTAAACTTAAGTGATTATTGCTAATGAAAAGAAACCAGTTTTAAAATGCTGCATATGTTGATATCAGTTATATGACCTTCTGGGTAAGGTTAAACGATGCAAAAATAGGATGCTCAAAAGTTGCCAGAGGACTGAGGAGAGAGATGGAGGGTTGACTAGGTGAAGCACAGGGGAAATTTTAGAGCAATGCATCTTTTCTGTAAATTCAATAACTCTAGACACATGACATCACGTATTTGTTAAAACCCACTGAACTTGACAACACAAAGAGTGACCCTTATGTATGCAAGCAAAAATCATTTACAAGGTCAAGAATTTCCATATAGAATCAAAATGTTGCAAATCTATCCAACTATGTAAAAGTGTATAATTTGCACTGACAAGAAGGACTGAGGCAAAGGTGCTGAGAAAGAAACATAGGCTATGAATGGAACCTATAAAATGAAGTCAAAAGAAACTGTGCATGAGTATAGTACTCTAGTAAAGTCGCATTCCACCATGTATGGATTAACAATTCTAATCATTCTATACATGTACACTGGAATCAAGAAAATCATAGACAGATGGGAGATGAGGGAATATATTTTTTACTGTGAAGTAAGTGCCTACAGATAAGCAAGGGGAGGAGAATAGAATGTTCTGTGTGATAATGGTTTAGAGTTAGACACAACAGTATGAACTCATGTGTAGGTGAATATAAATATAGAAGGTTGTATGCATACATATTTCTAGACATTCATATGTATAAGCTTAATATAGACACATGTATTTCCTAATACTCTCTGAAGAGATGGTCTAGAGTCCTCAGTAGCAAGGATCAAAAATAGTGCTCAGACCTTAGAATTTAACACCATTCTCCATAAGTGTCTTCTTGGAGAAATTGCTGACTCTAGGACAAAAATATGCAAGAAGCACTTGGCACATCTTGTAGTACCAAGGAGTAAATAGGTACTAAAATAAACCCCTCAATGATAGGGTCATAGTAAAGAGATACAGAGTGCAGCTGAAAGAGCTCCCATGGACAAAAGTACAACAAATTGAACAAGTAAAGTAGTATTGCATCACAACCTAAAGTATGAATGAATTTTCATGAACACTTCCTGATACAAATAAAGTTTTGGTTTAGCAAATAAGAAGTGACAAATCTCTCATGCAGAAGAATTCAATAATTTATGTGGCTATTGCTCTTTCAAGCCCATGGAGCATAAATCTCACTAATGAAGTCCTCCTCATGACTCTTTCTAAAGGTGATCTGAGGAAAGGCAGAGAAATGAGGAACTTTATTCTGAGGGACCTCAAAACATTGCTCATCAAGATAAACATCAACAATGATAAGTCACCTTGATAGGATGCACCATGGTTATGGTGTGATGAAATGACACTATCTCTGGTGCCTTCCTACAAAAACCCACAAATCCAGTCTAATCAAGAGAAGAACATAAGAAAATTCTAATTGAAAGATACTTTACAGTATACCTGATCTCCATCCCTCAAAACTATCCAGGTTATCAAAAACAAGGAGAGTCTGAAAAGCTATCACAGTCACAAAGACCCTAAGAATTTATGACAAATAAATGTAAGGTGCTATTTTGAATGGCAGATGTTAAGAGCAGGGGAGAGGGGATGAGCTGTTCTGAGAAAATATCTCCAAATTCCTGCAGTATT
>JAKSZT010054087.1:275103-285535 GCA_026826555.1 Tolypeutes matacus | reverse complement strand
AGATTCAGAGATTGATGCCTTATCAATGGGCTATACCTTGGAATCTCTGCTCCTGAGTGTTACAGAGTTGGACTCAAGTAAGTCCTCCTTGCACATTATCCATCAGTCCCTTCTATTCAAACCTATATGTGGTGCTGGAGTTTCCAGGTATACTTCCAGAGACTGGAGCCTTTGGCCTGCCCATGTGCCAGCTGTGCCTGGAATCTCGGTGGAGCTGCAACTCCTACTGTATAGCTCAATAGACTCACCCAAGTCACCTGGTGAGGAGATGATAATGGACAACGACCAAACCAGGTAATGGAGAGAGTCTTCAGCTGCAGGAAGGATAATCCATGGGATATAAGGCCCCTCTTACTTGGAGGTGGAATGGACATCACCATCCCAAAGTCCTCAGGATTGAGGGAAGAGCTATGTGTTACTGTGTACTCACTGGTATTCTGTTGTAGACATATTGTGATTCAAGCAATGGAAGAAATTAGAGCAGTGAGGTGGAGCCAGTGGCCACTGGATGCTTTCAGGGCAGGGAAGGGAACAACAGCTGCAATACAGTGGCTTTTTCTGGGACGTGGGAATTATCCTGAGTGACAATACAATGACAGATACAGGCCATTTTACATCAGCATATATCATACACAACTGTGTGAGAGAGAGTGTGGTCTATAATGTGAGCTATTGTCCATGCTTAATGGCAAAGCCCCAGGATGTGTATATCCATTGCAGGTGATGTGCCACACTAATAAAAGAAGTTTATGTGGGATGTTATGGGAGGTGTGGGAGGTGGGGAACATGGGAATCCTTGTAATTTTGTGTAACATTTATATAACCTAAGCATATTTTAAAATATTAAAAAATAAATTAATTAATTAATAATTAAAAAGAAATACTAATGGGAGTTCTGCAGGTTGAAAAGGAAAATCAGTAGTGAGAGAGTTGGAGAAGAGTGTAAGGACAACTAAAAATAAAAAAGAGGGATAAAAACAACATATGACATACATAAACCCAAAGAAAATGTGGCTTATTGAAGTAATTCCTTAAGAGTAATAACAATGAATGTTAATGGATTAAACTCAGCAGTCAAGAAAAACAGATGGGCAGAATGGATAAGGAAATAAGACTCATTCATATGCTGTCTAGAAGAAACCTTAGATTCAAGGATTCAAGAAGTCTGAATGTGAATGGCTGGAAAACAATATTACAAAAAAAAACAATAACCAAAAAAGAGTGGAAGCAGCTATACTAATAAAAGACAAATAGATTTCAAATACAAAACTATTGCAAGAGATAAAGACAGACACTATATATTAGTAAAAGGGGTAATTGTTCAAGAAGAAAGAACAATCATAAACATTTATGCACCTAACCAGTGCACCTCAAAATAAATGAGGCAAACACTGGGTAAAAAAGTGGAGAAAGAGATGTCTCTACAATCATAGTGGAGGACTTTAATACACCATTATCACCATTAGACAGAACATATCAACAGAGAATCAAAAAAGACAAAATACTTTGTATAACACATTATAGGATCTGGACTAATAGGCATATACAGAACACTACACCCAAATACAGGAGGATATACATTCTCCTCGAGTTCACATGGATCATTCTCCAAATATACAACATGCGAGCCCACAGAAAAATTCTCAATATTCTAAGAAATATTGAAATTATACAAAATAATTTCTCTGACCACAATGGAATGAAGCTGGAAATCAGTAAGTGCCAGAGAACCAGATTAGGCACAAATATAGGGAAGTTAAACAACTCACTTTTAGACAATCAGTGGGCCAAGGAGGAAATTTCAAAATAAATCAGTAAATACATTGAAATGAATGAAATGACAACACAAAATATCAAAACCAATGGGATACAGCAAATGCACTGAAAGGGAAATTCATAGCCATAAAAGGATATATCAGAAAAGAAAAAAAGAGCTAAAATTGAAGACCTAACAACACACTTTGAGGAATTAGAAAAATAACAACAAACCAACCTCAAAGGAAGAAGAAAGAAGAAAATAACAGATTAGAGCAGAACTAAATGAAACAGAAAATAAGAAAGCACTAGAAAAAACAAAACTAAAAGCTGGTTCCTCGATAAGATCAATAAAATTGACAAAACCTTAGTTAGACTAACAAAGAAAAGAGAAAGAAGTTGTAAGTACATAAAATAAGAATAGAGCAAGGAGGTTTCACCACTGATGACACAGCAACAAAGAGGATCATAAAATGTTACTTTGAAAAATTATATGCTACAAAGAAAGGTAATTTAGAGGAAATGGACAAATTCCCAGAAACACACAAGTAGCTTACACTGATGAAAGAAGAAATTGATGAACTCAACAGAACAGTCACAGGAATAGAGATAGAATCAGTCAGCAAAAACCTCCCAGCTAAGAGCCCGGAAACAGATGGCTTCACAGGTGAATTCTACCAAAGATTCCAGAAATAACTAGAACCAATCCTGCTTAAAGTCTTCCAAAAAAACAGAAGTAGAAGTAATAATGCCAAACTCCTTCTATGATGCCAACATTACCTTAATACCAAAGTTAAACAAAGATGCCACAAGAAAGGAAAATTACACACCAATCTCTCTAATGAACCTGGTAACAAAATTGGTAAAGAAGTGAAAATTTCTATAATTGAAGATGACATGATCTTGTACATAGCCCTGAGAAATCTATAACAAATATTCTAGAATTTATAAATGAGTTCAGTAAAGTCGCAGGTTATAACATCAACACGCAAAAATCAGTAGCATAGCTCTACTCCAATAAGGAGCAAGCTGAGGAGGAAATCAAGAAAAAAAAATACCATTTAAAATATTAATTAAAATAATCAAATACTTAGGAATGAATTTATCTAAATATGTAAATGACTTATACAAAGAAAGCTACACAATACTATTAAAGGAAATTAAAGAAGACTTAAATAAATGCAAGAATATTCCCTGTCCATGGATAGGAAGACTAAACACCATTAAGGTGTGTATCCTACCCACACTAATCTACAGATGTAATGCAATCCCAATAAAAATCAACAGAGGATTTTTTACTGAATTGGAAAAATAACTATGAAATTTATTTGGAAGGCCATGAGTCCACCAATAGCCAAAGACATAATGAAAAAGAAAAATGAAATTAGAGGAATCACACAGTGCCTTTAAAACACACTATAAAGCTATTGTGGTCAAAACTGCATGGTATTTATGGTACAGGATTAGACATACTGACCAATAGAACAGTATTGAGAGTTCTGATATAGATCCTCTCATATACAGTCATCTGATATTTGACAAGGCCACCAAGCCCGCCCAACTGTGAAAGAATGGCCTCTTCAACAAATGGTGCTTGGAGAACTGGACATCAATATACAAAAGAATGAGAAAGGAATACTATCTCACATCTTATACAAAAATCAACTTAAGATGGATCAAAGATCTAAATTTAAGAGCCAAGACCATAAAGACCTTGGAAGATAATGTAGGGAAGAATCTACAAGAACTTCTGATAAAAAATGGTTTCATGAACTTCACACCCAAAGCACGAGCATTGAAAGAAAAAATAGATGAATGAGACCTCTTCAGAATTAAAACCTTTTGCACCTCAAAGGAGTTTGTCAAGAAAGTGAAAAGACAGCCTATAAATGGGAGAAATTATTTTGTAATTATACATCTGATAAGAGCCTAATATCCAGCATGTATAAAGAAATCCTATATCTCAAGAAAATAAAAATAACACCAACAACGCATTTGAAAAATAGGCAAGTGATTTGAATAGGGCTCAATTTTGGAGTTTCTGTTCCCGAATGTGACAGAGTTGTACTCAGATGTGACTTGTCTACACATGCTTCTTCTGTTGCTTTTAATTCAACCTATAGTTGGTGCTGGAGTAGGTACATGTACATAAAAGAGACTTGATTCTCTGGGTTCTCCATTTGCTGGCTGGGCCCCGAGCCCCAGAGGAGTTCCAAAACTTACTCTCCAGTTCATTGGACTCAACCAAGACTAACAAGGAGGTGAAAATGGATAACCACCACACCAAAGACATGGGAAAGTCTACAACAGCAAGCAAGGGAATCCCATTCATAAGCCATGAGGGATTGAGGTATAATGGGTATTACCATCCCAGAAGCCTCAGGATTGAGGAATGAAATGTGGACTATAGTGGACATGTTGGTATTCTACTATAGGCTTCTTGTGATTCTAACAAAGAAAGAAATTATATGGATATAGAGACAGTGGCCACTGGAAATGGTGAAGTCAGGGAGAGGGAAAAAGAGGTGTAATATAGGGGCATTTTCAGGAGTTGGAATTATCCTGAATGACATTGAAATGACAGATACAGACCATTATATATCCTACCATAATCTACAGAATTGAGGGAGAGGGAGTATAAATTGCAATGCAAATTATAACCCATGCTTTGTGGCAATGCTCAAAATATTTTCATCAATCGAGATGAATGTTCCACACTAATGAAAGAAGTTGTTAATGTAGGGAAAAGTGGGAAGTGTGGGAAGTGGGGCATATGCAAATTCCTTATATTTTTTATGTAGCATTTTATGTGATCTGATTATCCTTTAAAAGTAAATGAAAAAATATAAAAAATTAAAAATAAAAAAAATGAAGAGTAAAAAAAAAAATGGGCAAGTAATTTGATCAGACACTTCTCCAAAGAAGAAATACAAATGGCTGAAAAGTACATGAAAGGATGCTAAACATCATTAACTATTGGCGATATGTAAATCAAAACTACAATGAAATATCATCTTGCACCCATAAGACTGGAAGCCATTAAAAAAAACATAGGACTACACTAGGATGTGGAGGAATGGGAAACCTCATCCACTGCTGGGGGAAATGTAGTATGGTCAAGCATTGTAGAGGATAGTTTGGCATTTCCTCAAAAAAACAAACTATAGATCGGCAATATGATCCAGGAATTCCACTTCTGGCTATATGCCCAGAATTGAAAGCAAGGTCACAAACAGATATATGCACACCAATGTTCATAGTGGCTTCATTTACTATTGCCAAAAGTTGGAATCAACCCAAATGCCAATCAACAGATGAATGGATAACAAAATATGGTATATATAGATACAATGTAATATTACTCAGCTGTAAGAAGGAATACATTACTAACACACAGGAAAACACTGATGAATCTTGAGGACCTAATGTTGACTGAAGCAAGCCAGGCATTGAGGGACAAATATTACGTGACCACTTTGATATGAATTAAGCACATTGAGCAGATTGAGCAGACTCAGAGAGCTAGAGTGTGGAAGATTGGTTAACAGGAGATAGAAAGGGAGAAGAAGGTTGTGAACCCATGTCCATACAGGCGAAATATATGATAAGGTGAAAGTGAGTAGTTGCACAGTGAAGGGACAAGACAGAGGTGTAGTGACACTATTGGGTTGGGTGGTGTAAACTTGAAAGGGGGGTAGGGTGGGGGAGGATGTATTGGATGGTCCATGGAAATGAGGAGACGGTTGGAGGAGGGAAGAGGTGAACACTGGGCATAGGCGAGTAATGGTTGAAAATACAATGTTGAGAAAGCTCTTTTGGCAATATGACCAGGAAGGGTTACTGGTTTAGGGTGTTGGATGGGCAGGGGGCACTTGGAACAAAGCGCACCTACAGCAGTCTACTAGAGACTGGAGGTCACCATGGGTCTCGAGGAAAGGAGGAGGGAAGAATAGAAAAGATGGAAAAAGGAGAGATTATGGGGCAATGGAAGTGTTCTGCATGATTTTCCAATGATGGATATAGGCCATCTTAAATTTCATCAAAAATTTAAAAATGTGTAAGGTATAAAATGTAAACCATAATGTAAACCATTGACCACAGTTAGTAGCCATGTTTCAATATCTGTACATGAGTTGTAACAAATGTACCATCCACGTGTAAAAACGTTATTATTACAGGAAGGAGGAAAAGGGGGGAGGATGTTGTGTATATTTGAGTCCCCTATATTCTGTATGTTACTTTACTGAGAACTAAAACTTCTTTGAAGACAAAATGAAAAAAATAAGACACTGGGGAAGAAATGGAAGGAAATGCCATGTACAGAAAGGACAACAAATATGACAGTGATGAAAGGTAAAACATGAAAAAAAATTATTTGTATTTTTTATATAGTTTTCATTAATTTTTTAATATCCCAATTTCTTTTTTTACTTTTAGTTTTTCTAAATTATTATGTGCTTTATTTATTTCATTTAAACTTATCTTTGCTATTTCATTTTCTTATTAATTGAAAAGGTTTAATTTTTAAAAAGGTTTTGTATCACAGAGGATTTCAAATGTGTCAGGGGAGAAGGATTGGTGTGGGGTGCCAGTGATGGGGGATACTAGAAGAAAGTGCTCATGGGCATATATATAACATATATGAATGTGTTCAAATGTTCAAGGAGCATTGCCACAGTGGGTAGAGATTCACACAACTGAAGGAATATTGAATTCCCATCCTGGGGAGCTCTGCCACATTCTCTAAATGGAGAGCAATAATCTTCCAAGAACAGGGGCAATGACTAGTAAAGAAAGATGGTCCATTGATGGGCCCTTGATATTGAAGACTATGCTTATGGGCCTTTGCTCCTGAAGCTGCAACTTAGCCTAGTGTTGTAGGGTGCCTAAGAGTTACCTACTGGGAACCTCCTTTTTGCTCAAATGTGGCCTCTTTCTAGCTGAACTCAGCATGGAAATGCATTATCTTCCCCACAATGTGGGACATGACTCCTGGGGATTTGCCTCCCTGACACTGAGGAATTACCAGCAAGCACTGGCTGGTGATGCAATTGGAAAAAGAACTTGAACAAGAGGGGGGGAAATGTAAAGACAAATTATTTTATATTGCTAAGAGATGTCAAACTGAGTCAGGAGGTTATCAGAGAGATAAGAGCAGGATATCCTAGACTGCCAAAGTAGATACTATTCCAAATAGTAAGTCTCCTTAGGGCTCTGAAGACATCCAGGTCCTGTGGTCCTGGCAGATCGCTACAGTGTTTGGTGCCTTGTCAGTGGGCCCTAATGTGGAGTTTGTGTCCTGAGTCTGACAGAGTTACACTCAGATGTGTCTTCTCTACACATGCTTCTTCTGTCACCTTTGTTTGAACCTATAGTTGGTGCTGGAGTTGGTAGGTGTACATCCAAGAGACTTGAATCTCTGGGCTGCCAATATGCCAGCTGGGCCTTGAGCCTCAGCAGAGTTGCAACATCTACTGTCCAGTTCATTGGACTCAACCAGGACAACTATCGAATAAGTGAGGATGGACAACCACCACTCCAGAGGACTGAGAGAATCTAAAAATGCAAGCAAGAGTTTCTCATCCATCAGCCATATGGGATTGAAGTCCCCTCTCAATTAAAGGTGGAGTGGGCATCACCATTCTAAATCCTCAAGATTGGGGAAAAATATGGACTAGAGTGGTTTTACTGGTATTCTATATAGATTTATTGTGATTCTAGACATGGAAGAAATTATATCATGGATTTGGAGACAGTACCCACTGGAGGTGCTGAAGTCGGGGATAGAGAAAAGTGGTGTAATATGGGGACATTTTCAGGACTTAGAATTGTTCTGAATGACATTGGGGTGACAGATTCAGGCCATTATATATCCTGCCGTTAACTACAGAATTGAGTGGGAGAGAGTGTAAATTAAAATGTAAAGTATAATCATGCTTAGTGGCAATGCTCCAAAATATGTTCATCAATTGCAATGAATTTATCACACTAATGAAAGAAGTTATTAATGTGGGGAAGAGGGGAAAGGGTGGGGAGTGGGGCATATGGGAATCCTTTATATTTTTATGCAGATTTATATTTAATTTAAGTACCATTTAAACATTAATAAAATATTTTTAATAAAGCTTTAGATTATATAAATCTTCCATAAAAAACATGGGGGTCACTTATGCCCCAACTCCCCCACACACACACACTTTCCCACATTAACATCATCCTTCATTATGGTGGTACATTTGTTAAAATGGATGAACACATATTGAAATATTGCTACTAAACATGGACTATAGTTACATTAATGTTTACTCTCTATCCCATACAATTTTGTAGGTTTTGACAAATTATATAATGTCCTATATCTGTCATTGCAACGTCATGTAGCACAGCCCCAATGTCCCAAAAATGCCCCCATGTTACATCTATTTTTCCCTCACCCTCCTCTTAGAACTTCTGATGGCCTTTACCTTTATGTCAATAATAAATATTCTTCCATTCTTAGCATAATAACAATTCTATAATAGAACAATAACTCTACATTAATCCATTGTTCATTTCCCAACTTTGAAGATTTTTGGATGGTGATGCCCACTTTATTTCAAATTGAGAGGGGGCATTGGTCCCATGGGGCAGATGGATGAAGCTACCTTACTTGCAGATGCACACACTCTTTGTTCCTTGGGATGGACATTGTCCATCTCATCTCCTTGTTAGTTGCCTTGGGAGAGTCCAGTGAACCAGAGAGCAGGTAGTGCAACTCTCCTGAGATTCAAGGCTCAGCTGTCACATAGATGGACAAAATTTTCAAGTCTCTGGGACATATATTTACCCAGTATAGTGCTAATTATAGGTTCAAATAAAAGGGGCTGAAGAGATGTGTGTAGGGAAACTATAAATGTGTCTCATTCTGTTACACTGAGGAGCATAAATTCCAGAGTAAGGTCCTCTGAAAAGGTGCCATATTCCTGAGCTGTCTGTCCTGCTTACAGTTTCTGGAAGTTTAGAGCCCACTAATAGGTGCAGAAATTCTGAGCTTGTCTGCACTGCTTATAGTGTCTGTGTATATAAAGCCCACTGATAGGTGCAGAATTCCTGAGCTTGTTTGTACTGCTTATAGTGTCTGGGTGTATAAAACCCTCAGGAAATTCATTGATTGAGATACTGATTGCTGAGGCAGTCAATGAGACCCTGCTGTGATATGCCTGTGGAGGCAGTGGCCACTGGAGGTTCTGAGGGGAAGGAGAGGGAAAATCAAGTGTAAATGTACTTTTCAGGACTTGGGAATTGGCATGAATGACTTGGCAATGACAGATGCAGGCCTTTATATATACATCCTGTCATAATATACAAATTTTGAGGGAGAGAGTGTAAGCTACAATGTAAACTGTAATCTGTGCTTAGTGGCAATGTTCCAAAATGTGTTCATCAATTGTAACAAATGTAACACACTAATGAAGGGTGTTGTTAATGTGGGAAAATATGGGAGGGGTTGGGAGCAGCGTATATGGGAGTCCCCTGTATTTTTTTATGTAATCTAAGTATCTTTTCAGGAAAATTAATACAGAATAGTAAAAAAGTCTGGTTTAGGCATAAGAAGAGTCCACAAATTTATGCATAGAGCCCCAGTGGGAATAGGAGAACTAGGATTATGAATAAAGATATTTACTGGCATTTTTATATTTAAAAATTGAAATGTCCAACAAATATAATGGGGTATACTGGGTGGGAGATGCTCATAATGTGGGAAACTCTCTGTAATAGATTCACAATTTTTCTGTAGAGAAATACTGTTCAAAAATAAAGGTCATTAAAAATTAAAATATTAGTGACATGTAAATACTTTGGAAACAGTGTACTCTGAGCTTGACTCTAGACTCTACCACATGCCTTGGATAAGTGATATCATTGATCTAAGTCACATTATTCAACTATAAACTCAGAATATATATACAAATTTCATAGAGCTATCAAAGATTAAATGTCCAGTAATGTGTCTAATTTTAATGAGTGAGTTTTTAGGTAAATTGCTTTAACCCCTCATAGATTATTCCCAATCTCATTTTTCCCACCTCTTTTTTAAACTTTTTAAAATTGTAATTTATCTTTCATATTTGAACAAACATAAACAGCAAATGTATAATAAAAGTTGTGAGCTTATAAAAGAGACATGCATATCATCATACAAGTCTCCCATACTTCACCCCACAACCACTATGTTGCATTGTTGTGAAACAACTATTGCAAACTATGAAAGAACAGAGCATTGTCAAACATTAAAACTAATTATAGCCTGTATCTTTCATTTGATGTATTTTTCTCCTAACCCACCCAATTATTAACACTCTGTACTAGTATTAGATATTGGTTATAGTTCATTAAAGAACATTCTCATATTTATTCAGTTAATCACAGTCCCTCATCTATCACAGGATTCCCTGTGTTATACATTCCCCTCCTTTGTTCAATCCATCAAATGCAAACACTCGGTGACTCTGTTTCATCACAGAGTTGTGATGTCATCACCTCAGTCAATTTTAGAATGTTTATATTATTCCAAATGAAAAAATCCCATACTCCCTGTTACTCCCCTATTTATGTCCCTTAGAATTGATATATTATCTTTTTGCCACTGATACAAAAATATTGCAATGTTACTATTATCTATTGTCTAAAAGACACA
>JAKSZT010054087.1:245554-275093 GCA_026826555.1 Tolypeutes matacus | reverse complement strand
CTTTTTCTTTGGTCTTCAATTTTTTAATATTTTTATTTTTCTCTCTCTTGTTTTTTCTTTTTCAATATTTTTGTGCTTTTTCTTTTGTGTTGATTTTCTTTTTTGTTTGTTTGTTTTCTTTTCCTCTCTCCTCATCATTCTGTCTTTTAATTCGTTGTATATATTTTTATCTATTTTCTTTCTCATTTCACTTTATATTTTCCACTTTTTTATTCTTATTCCTCTGTAGTTCTTATGACTTTTCACATGGTTTATTATTTGTTTTCCTAGGTCTTGTATGCATCCTCTTCTACCTTCTTTATTATTAAAACTATTATTCTTTTTCTCTTCTTATCTCTATTCTTTTTTCTGCTCCTAATTCTTTTTTTTTTCCAAGGATATAGACAATAACATGAAAATAGAATATGAGGAATAACATGTCAAATTGAAACTTTACCACACATACACAAACAACAAAATAAGACCCCAGAATGGAAACAAAAGCTAACCAACCATATAAACCCATCAAGATAAACAGATGACTAGACAACAACAAAAAATTACAGGCCATACAAAGAAACAGGTAGACATGGCCCAGTCAAATGAACAAACAAAAACAGGAAGAAATGCAGAAAATGAAACAATGAATCAGAAATGTCCAAAGAAATATCATGAATCAACTTAATGAAGTGAAGGAAGAGATTAAGGATATTAAGACGATACTGGGAGAACATATTGAAGAAATTGTAAACATGCACAGAAAGATATGGAATATGATAGTGATGAATGGCACAATGCAAGAAATCAAAAATACAGTGGAGGCATAAAGCAGCAGATTTGAGCAGGCAGAGGAAAGAATCAGTGATTTGGAAGACAGTATATCAGAAATCAAACAGATAATAGAACAGATAAATTCAAAGATAGAAAAAATCCAGCAGGAACTTAGGGACTTCAATGATAGCTTGAAACAAACAAGCATATCCCTTATAGGCATCATAGTTGGAGAATAGAAGGGAAAGCAGACTGAAGGAGTGATGGAGCAAATAATGGCAGAAAATTTCCCAACACTCTTGAGGGACATGATTGTACATGCCCAGGAAGTACAGCACATCACAAAGAATATAAATCCTAACAGGCATACCACAAGACATACACTTTTCAAATTGTCAAACGCTCAGGACAAAGAAAGAATACTGAAAGCAGCAAGAGAAAAGAGCTACATCACATACTATGGAAGCTTGATCAGATTAAGTGCTGATTTCTCACCCAAAACCATAGAAACCAGAAAGCAATAGTATTGCATAGTTAAGGTGCAAAAAGAAAAAAACAAAACTCCAGGCAAGAATGATTTATTGAGCAAAGCTGACATTCAAAAACGAAGGAGAATTCAAAATATTCACAGATGAATGGAAATTAAGAGAGTTTGTCAAGAAGAAACCTGCCATTCAAGAAATACTAATGTGAGTTCTGCATATTGAAAGGAAAAGTAGGAGAGAGAGATTTGGAGGAGAGAGTAAGAATAACTAAAAAAAAAAAAACAAAACCAAAACAAAACAAAAAACAGAAGTAAAAAGAAAATATGGTGTACATAAAACTAAAGAGAACATAACCAAAATAAGTATTTTCTTGACAGTAATAGCATTGAACTTTAATGGATTAAATTCTCCAATTAAGAGACACAAATTGACAGAATGGAAAAGGAAATATGGCCCATCTCTATACTGTCTGCAAGAAACACAGCTTAGAACGAGGGACACAAGGAGGCTAGAGGTGAATGGTTGGAAAACAATATTACATGCAAACAATAACTAAAAAAGGGAGGGAGTAGCTATACTAATATTCGACAAAATAGACTTTAAATACAAAACCATTGCAAAAGACAAAGAAGGCCACTATATATTAATTAAATTGGTAATCTATCAAGATGAAAGGATAATCAAAAACATTTATGCAACTAACCAGGGTGCCTCAAAATACACGATGCAAACACTGAAAAAACTAAGTGGAGAAATAGATGCCTCTACACTTATAGTTGGGAATTTTACTACACCACTATCACTATTAGACAGGGCATCCTGAGAGAGATTAAATAAAGAAACAAAGACCTGGAATAATACATTAGAAGATCTGGACCTAATAGACATATACAGAACATTACACCCAATACAGCAGGATATACATTCTTCTCAAGTGCACATAGAACATTCTCCAAGATAGACCACATGATAGGCCACAGAACAACTCCCAATGAAATCAGAAAGTTTGAAATTATAGAGAGTAATCTTTCTGACTACAATGGAATGAAGCTGGAAATCAGTAAGGGGCAGAGAACCAGATTAGGCACAAAGATATGGAAGTTAAACAACACACTCTTAGATAATCAGTGGGTCAAGGAGGAAATTGCAAAGATCAATAACTACCTTGAAATGAATGAAAATGACAATATAATGTATCAAAACTTATGGCATGCAGCAAAAGCTATACTGAGACAGAAATTCCTAGCCATAAATGTGTATATTTAAAAAGAGGAAAGAGCTAAAATCAAAGAACTAACTGCACACCTGGAGGAATTAGTAAAAGAACAACAAAATTATCCCAAAGGAAGTAGGAAGAAGGAAAGAAAGATTAGAGCAAAACAAAATGAAATTGAAAATAAGAAAGCACTAGAAAAAATAAACACAACCAAAAGCTGGTTCTTTAAGAATATTAAGAAAATTGACAAATCCTTAGATAGACTAACAAAGAAAAAAAGAGAGAAAATACAAATACATAAAATAAGAATTGAGGAAGGGGATATCACCACTGATGACACAGGATTAAAGAGTATCATAAAAGGATACTTTGACAAATTGTATCCAACAAGATGGATAATTTAGAGGAAATGGACAAATTCCTAGAAACATAGAAGCAGCCTACTTTGAAAAAGATGAAATTGGTGAATTCAACAGATAATCACAACCAACAAGATAGAATTAATTTTCAAAGAATGTAGGAAACAAGCCCTCCAGTCTCATGCTAATAGGAGCTGGGTGGGGAAACATCCTGAGCTTGTAAGATTTACAATGTCTGTGAATTTCAAGAAGGAAAAGAGGAACTGAGCCATTAACCTTTAAGACTTGTTGATTTCAGTAAAATGTAACTGTCAAGTATCTATCACCCTTGCACATGCTCACACGTATTTTCTTTGTTCTAAAGCCAAAATAAAAGCCACACCTTAAAAAAAATAATAATAAAGTCCCAACTAAAAAGAGCCCAGTACCAAATGGCTTCACAGGTGAATTCTAACAAACATTCTGGAAAGAACTAACACCAATCCTGCATCATAAACTCTTCTAAAAAATATAAGTGGAAGGATCATTGCCTAACTCATTCTATGAGGCCAACATTTCCCTAATACCAAAGCCAAAGACATCACAAGAAAGTAAAGCTATAGACCAATCTCTCTAATGAACTTTGATGCTAGAATCCTTAACAAAATAGTTTCTAATCATATTCAAAAACACATCAAATGAATTATACACCATGACCAAGTGGGTTTCATCCCTGGGATGCAAGGATGGTTCAACATAAGAAAATCAGTCAACATAATACTCCACATAAGCAGATTGAAAGAAAAAAATCACCTGATCATCTCTATAGATTCAGAGAAAGGATTCAGCAACATAGAGCACCCTTTCCTGATAAACAACCCTTGAAAAGAAAGGAATAGAAAGAAATGTTCTCAATATGATAATGTGCAAAAAACCCACTGCTAATATCATATTCAGTGGTGAAGGGCTAAAACTTTCCCTCTAAGATCTGGGATAAGGAAAAATATTTCATGACATCCCTGATATGAATTAAGCAAATTGAGCGGACTCACAGAATTAGAGTATGGAAGATAGGTTTCCAGGAGACAGAAAAGCAGAAGGTTGTGAGCCAATCCACATATAAACAGAATCTTTGAGCACGTGGAAATGTGTAGTTGTTCAGTGGATGTGCATGACAGCAGTGCAATGATGCTATTGGGCTGGGTAGTGCAGATTTGTGATGAGGGCTAAATAGGGTGGGTTAGACTGCCCATGGAACTGGGGGAAAGGTGGGGGAGGGAGAAGGTGTATTCTGGGGAGTTCTGAGTATGTAGTTGAGATCACAACTTTGGGAATGTTCTTTTGGCAAATATGGCAGGGGAGGGATACTGGTTTAGGGTGCTGGATGTGGGTGACATACAGGACAGGTTGCAGCTGGGGAAGGATTCTAGGGAGTGTGTGATTGTTCATCTTGTCATAGTGTGTGGAGTGGGTGTCATACTCTGTGGAGTGGGAGGAGACCCACAAAATGAGCGGAAAGTATTGGACTACCATCCTGGAGTGTCCTGCAATGTTCTCAAGTAGAGGCACAGGAATCCCTTGAGAGCATAGGCAGTGTGTATTAGAGGAGGACAGGGCAGTATATCAAGCCCTCAATGATGTTGTAAGTAAATATGAATCTTGTTCTTCAAGGAGTGAAGCTTGGTGGCTGCTCTGGGTCCTAAGGGGAGGGGTAGGGAGGAAGAGAATAGATGGAACATGCAACATTTTGGTCGCAATGGAATTGCTCTACATGATATTGCAAGGATGTATACAGGACATATTAAATTTCATGCAAATTTATAAAAGTGTATGGTCAAAACTGTAAACCATAATGTAAATCATTGACCATGGTTAGTAGCAATGTTTCCATATTTGTACATCAGTTGTAACAAATGTACAATCTGTTTGTATACCGTTAATAATAAGGGAAAGGGGGAAAGGGAGAGGATGATGGGTAGATGGGCATCCCCTATATACTGTATGTGACTTTTCTGTAATTTAAAGTTTCTTTGAAGACAAAATGAAAAAAATAAGACACTGTGGGAATAAACAGAAAAGAATGTCACTGTGCACACAAGGCAACAGACCTTAAAGTGATTAAAGACATAATGTCAAGATTCTTTTACTTTTTAAATTTTTAAAATATATTTTTATTTATTTTATAAAGATACTTAGATTACATAAATTTTTACTTAAAAAACTGTAAGGAATTCCCATATGCCTCACTTCCCAGACCTAACATTTTCCCCCACATTAACAACTTCTTTCATTAATGTGCTACATTCATTGCAATTGATGAACACATTTTGGAGCATTGCCACTAAGCATGGACTATAGTTTACATTGTAGTTTACACTGTCTGCCACTCAATTCTGTAGGCTATGGCAGGATATATGATGGCCTGGATCTGTCACCGCAGTGTCATGCAGATCAATTCCAAGTCCTGAAAATATCCCCTTCCTACACCTATTTTTCCATCTCCCTGAATTTAGCACCTCCAGTGGCCACTGTCTCGACATCAATGATATAATTTTTTCCACTGCTAGATTCACCATAAGTCTATAGGAGAACACCAGTAAGTCCTCTCTAGTCCATATTTTATTCACCAAACCTGAAGATTGTGGAATGGTGATGCCAACTCCACCTCTAATTGAGAGGGGACTTCGGTCTCATATGGCTGATGGGCAGGGTCTTGGGGTGGGGTGGATGGGTTAGACGGTCCATTGAACATTTGAAAATTTTATATTCTTTTATTTTTTTTATCCCAAATTTTTTATTTTTTGTATTTTATCTGTTAGTTTTTAAACTATCATTATTTTTTCATATTCTTATTAATTGTATTTGGTTGTTCTGTTGGTTTTCTTTTTATAATAATTTTTTTTTAAAAGATACATAGACTACATATATGTTACACAAAAAGTATAGGGATTCCCATATGCCCAATTCCCCACACCTCCCCCACACCTCCCACATAAACATCCTTCATTAGTGTGGCACATTCTTTGCAACTGATAAACACATCCTAGGGCTTTGCCACTGAACATGGACCATATTTCACATGATAGTCTACACTCTCTCCCACACAGTTGTGGATTTTATGTGATGATATAAAAAGGCTTATATCTGTTGTTGCAATGTCATAAAGTTTTGGATCACAGAAGGGTTGCAACTGTGTCAAGGGAGGATCATTGCTGTGGAGTTGTCAGTAATGGGGGTTGAATGGGAGGATGTTCACCTGGGGCATACATATAAGGCATATGAAGGTGTCCAAGTGTTTATGGGGCATTGTCACGATTGGTGGAGATTCACACAACAACCAAAAGAATATCCAATTCCCATCATGGATAGATCTACCACATTCTCTAAAGGAACATCAAGAGTCCCCTGTGTACAGGGGCAGTGACTAATGAAGGCAGATGGACCATTGATGGGTTCTTGATATTGATGACTGTACTTATGAACATTTACTTTTGAAAGAAACTCAGCCTGATATTATAAGGTGCCTAAGAGTTACCACCTGAAAGTCTCCTTTTTGCTCAAATGTGGCCTCTCTCTAAGCTAAAATCAGCATATAAATGCACTATCTTCCCCCCAACATGGTACATGACTCTCAGGGATGAGCCTCCCTGGCACTGAGGGATTGCCACCAAGTGCCATTTATTAATGCAACTAGAAAATGACCTTTACCAAAAGGGGGAAAGGGTAAAGACAAAGGAGTTTATTTGGCTATGAGAATTCAAATGAGTTGGAAAGTCATTCCAGAGGTTATGCTTATGCACATCTCAGCAGGGTCTCATTGACTGCCAAAGTAAATATTGCCTCAAATAGTAGGGCTCCTGAGGGCTCTGGAGACACCAGGTCCTATATAAGGAGGGAAAGCTCAAGAGATTGGTGTCTTATCAGTGGGCTATACTTTGGAATCTGTGCTCCTGAGAGTGACAGAGTTGAACTCAAATAAGTTATCCCTGCCTATGGTCCATCAGTCCCTACTACTCTAACCTATATGTGGTGCTGGAGTTTGTAGGTATACTTCCAGAGACTGGAGCCCTTGGCCTTCTCATGTGTCAGCTGTGTCTGGAATCTTGGTGAAGCTGCAACTCCTAGTTTACAGCTCAATGGACTCACCCAAGACCTTGGTTAGGAGATGGTGATGGACAACGGTCATCCCAGGTAATGGAGAGAGTCTGCAGCTGCAGACAGGATAATCCCATCCATCTTATCCATGGGATATAAGCACCCCATCACTTGGAGGTGGAGTGGACATAACAACTCTAAATTCCTAAGGAATGGGGAAAGAGCTATGGACTAGAGTGGACTTACTGGTATTCCATTGTAGACATATTTTGATTCAAGCAATGGAATAAATTACCACAGTGAGGTGGAGCCAGTGGCCACTGGACACTTTGGGGGCAGGTAAGGGAAAAGCAGTTGTAATACAGGGGCTTTTTCAGGGCTTGGGAATTATCCTGAGTGAAATTACATCAACAGATATAGGCCATTTTACATCAGCATATAACATGCAGAATTCTGTGGGAGAGAGTATGGTCTACAATGTGAACTATGGTCCATGCTTAATGGCACTCCCCCAGGATGTGTATATTCATTGCAGGTAATGTGCCACATTAATTGAAGATGTTTATATGGGATGTTATGGGAGTTGTGGGAGGTGGGAAACATGGGGACCCCTGTAATTTTTGTGTAACATATATAATCTAAGCATCTTTTAAAATATAAATTAAATAAATAAATAAACAACAACAATGAAAAAGTCAACTTATATTCTGGTGAATCACCTTTATCATTATATAAGTAAATAGTCCATGGTATTTGATAGCTGTAAACACACTGTTATTACAACCCTAGCTGAGAAATAGAATCTTTCCATTGACCCAGGAAGTCTCTGGTTAATTTTGGCACTCAAGTTTCCACATCCACCGCCAGAAAACCACTGATCTGAATTTCAGCACCATAGGTTAGGTTTGATAGTTCTGGAACTACATAAAAATGCAACCATTCAGTTCATTCACTTTTGTGTCTTGTTTCTTTTGCTCAACCTATTATCTCTGAAATACTTCCATGTTTTAATATGTACCAGAAATTCATTCTTTTGTACTGCTCTATAGCATTGCAATTTTTGATGGTGCCACAATATATTGATCTGCTCTTCAGTTGAAGGACATTTGCTATGTTTTCAGTTTGAACTATTATGAGTAAAGCTGCTATGAACATTTTTAAACAAGTTTTTTTGTGAACATTCATTTTCATTTTTCTTGGGTAAATGCAGGAATTCCATTTCTGGATCATGTGAAAAATGTATGTTTAGTTTTAAAAGAAACTCCTAAATTCTTATCCAAAATGGTGGTCATCTTTTTCAATTTTCAACAAGTGGAGTCTGTTTTTGCCAAACTTGACACTATTCGTGTTTATAAGTTTTGTTGTTTTAGACAGTGTGCTTTGAAAAACATCATTTGACCTGGCTCTCTAATTTCACATCCGCTCAGCAGAAGGAGAAAAGGTGAATGTTGACACCCCAGAGAAGGAAAGGTTGACTGTGGACTCCTCTTTGCTGAGTCCCAGGAGGCAGACTCCGTGCTGGCCGTGATCACCTACGTGGGCCTAGGGCTCTCCCTGCTGTGCCTCTTTCTGGCCATCCTCACCTTCATCTTGTGCACAGCCTTCCAGAACACCAGCCCCTCGCTCCACCTGCAGCTTTCCATCTGCCTCTTCCTGGCTCATCTCCTGTTCTTCATGGGGATTGACCAAACTGAGCCCAAGGTACCTATGGTGTCAAAAAAAAAGTGTTATTCCCATGTTGCCCAGTATTTTCGGTAATTTAAGCACCTCTTAAAATATATTTATATATAAATAAATAAAGAAAGAAAGAAAGAAGTGGAAACAGAGAGATGGAGAGGTGAGGAATTTTCTTGTTTATTGTTTGTCATTTTTTGTTTACTATTATTGTTGAAATAATGAAAATACTCTAATAATGATTGAAATGATTAATGCACAACTATGAGATTATACCAAATACTATTATTGTACACATTGAATGAATTGTATGCTTTGTTAATATGTACCAATAAAATAGATTTGTTTAAAAAAAAAAAGTGTTATATCCACACAGTGAAATATCATTCAGCCATAAAAAGAAATGGTGTTCTGATCCATACAAAAACATGGATAAACCTTGAAGATATCCTGTTGCATGAAATAAGCCAGAAACAAGAGAACAGACATTGTATCATCTTGCTTTTATTAAACAGGTAGAAGAAGATTATTTCATTAGTTAGTTGGTAGATTACAGGTTACCAAGAACAGGAGGAGGAGAAGGACAAGGGGGCATTATTGTTTAATGCATGCAGAGTTTCTGTTTGAGGTTTGATAAAGCTGGGTAATGGATATTGGTAAGGAATCATAATTTTGTGGATAATAACATTTTTAATAGTACCATTTAAAGTTATTAAAATGGCAAGTTTTGAGTTGTATGTATAATTTTTTTTCTATTTTTTAAAAATGTAAAATCAAAGAAAAATAAAAACACACTTCCCTGCCCAAGGGGATATTTGATACAGAAGTTTACAGGATTAAGTAGCCAAGTTCATGTTGCCTGACTCAATTAGAAAAGAAATTCTCTCTTGAAAACTCCCTTATGTTTTTCAAAGGCAGGATACAGGATACAACCTAGGTCCACACTCACACCTTCACTGCTGCCCTGGGTGCCTCTCCCTTCTCCCCTAGGTGCTGTGCATCATCATCACTGGTGTCCTCCACTACCTCTACCTGGCCTCCCTCACCTGGATGATGCTGTAGAGCCTGCACCACTCCTCACTGCACGGACCTGACAGTGCCCAGTTACTACAGTGTCAGCAGATTCATGAGGAAGTACATGTTCCCCATGGGCTTTGGAGTCCCTGCTGTGATTGCAGCCATTTCTGCAGCATCCAGGACTCACCTATAGGAGACACCTCCACGGTAAATGGAAATCCCACCTGTCCATACTCTTTCCAGCATGATCGTGGCCACCTGTTCAGCCCACATAGCTCTTTAGTTCCAGCAGAATATGATATAGGCAGCATAAAACTAACTAACCACTCCAAAGACATCTTCTTGATAAAAGATCATGGCGAGGTGACTGTTGATGGATCATTTATATTTATTTGAAATATTAATTATATAGCACATTATTGATCATGTAGTCATATAATTTTCAGTGTGCAGTATATTAATAACTGTATGCTGATATAATGTTGATAGTGTGTCATATTAATAATTATAAATTATATAATTGTTATACTAAATGAGGTGATTTTATCTAAACAATTAAATTATTGTAATCATTAATTATTTGCCATATTAATGTTAAGGTATTGGTGTAAGATTTATTATACCATATATGTCATATTAATAAAGTATATTAAGGTAGCCTTAATTTGGATGACTGTATTGATATCTTCTAGTAAGCAAAATTGAAAGGAAAGGGTAACGTTGGTTTATGTTACCTACTTCTCTCAATTAATTCTAAAAGAAATGACATTAATCATTTGGAAATGTAAAGATAATTTAGATAATGAAAATTATTACTATTGCCATATCTAGGATTTATAAATCACATCTGACTTGCATTCAATGTTCTCAATATTTAACATGCATTAACTCAAATCAACCTCCCTGCAATCTTCTAAGGTAGAAACTAGTATCATGCTAATTCTATAGATAATAAAACTGAGGCACAGAGAGATTGATCAATATTCAAAAAACCTTAAATCAGTAACAATGAAAGTACAAACTCATATCATAATCAGTTTAAATAAATACAGTTCATCTTGAGCCAAAGTCCCTTCTGCTGTAGATCTCTGAAACTTACAAAACAATTTATCTGCTACCAATACAAAAATGGACAAACAAAGGATAAACATTTTCATTACCATTAGGAGAAATTGGGAAGTTAAACATGAGTCATGGGTCGTTTATAGTTCAGTAAACCTGCAGGGTATCCTCCATTCGAATTCAAAGTCTGAGAGCTATTCTTAAGGTGATGGTTTCTTCTCCTTGGGGCCACAAGGGGACCTATCTTTTCCACAGGCTTGCCCAATGACCATTTTCTAAGTTCCACCCTCATCAAGCATCTGTGTGGTGACTGAGCTCTAGACCACACCCTCCAAAAGCATTGGGGTGATTGTCATACCTTACCCAATCTTTGGGTTATATTCTTAGCCCCCCTTGTACAGTGAGGTGAAAACATTACCTCTAAACTTTGGTATAGAGGGCCAACCCTCTCAGAGCAAAGAGTTGACCACCTGGCTTTCCCAAACCTTTGGCATACAAGTTCAACCCCCTCAAAGCAATGGGTTGACCACCTTGCCTTCTCTAATCCATGGGGGACAGGAGCACCCCTCTCAGACCTATGGGATGCTGACCATAACCACCCTAATTCTGAGGAATGTGATCCACTTTCTCTCAACCCTGGGGCACCAAAATTCTCCTAGAACATTGAATAGGAACATCTTCCCTCTTCAACTACAGGGGCAAACTCACCCTCTCTATACACATGGGTGGGGCTCCTCTCTTGGCCCATGGTGATGTCTTAATTCAATATCTCAGCTTCCATGGTTTTCTTCTTAAAGGGCTCTTGCTGTCTCAGCAAAATGTTTTGTATGTGCAGAATCAAGGCATTATGTAAAGATCGCCCTCATAATACAGGAGGCTTACAAAAGAGCCAAGCTAAACATAACATCCTACCCACTAAAGACTGCCCATGGTGCTGTAAGGGAAAGCATTGGGCAAATAAATGTAGATCTAAATTTGATAAAGATGGAAATCCACTGCTGGGCAACAGGCAATTGGGCACTCCCTCCAGTACCCTGAAATCCTTTCAGAAGGCTTTGTTCAATCATACCCAATCAAAACAGAGCCACTCAGCTCTGCCCCCACAGCTTTCCAGTCCATGGCAGACTTATGAGCTGCCACCCAGGGAAGTGCTGGCCTGGACCTTGTCACTACTGAAGAATTAATACTTAAAGAGTAAAATTAAGTCTTTCTGGCTTATTCAGGAGTGAAAGGGAAGACAGATAAATGAGAAAGTTTATACTACAGGAACCTCAAAATATTGTTGATCAAGGTCAACATCAACAGTGGTAAGTCACGTTGATAAGATGTACTCTGGAAATGATGTGATGAAAATGGCATTTTATCTCTTGAGTCTTCCTCCAATAACCCATATTCCCCAGTCTAATGAGGAGAACATCAGCAGGCATATTCCAACTGATGGACATTTTACAATATACCTGATCTACACTGGCCATCATAAATGAGGAGAATCTTAGACATTGTCACATTCACAGAGACCAAGCATTTATGAGAAATAACTTGCAAAATATAATGCATATTAACAAAAAAACATTATTAGTGAAATTCAAAAGCCTAAGAAAATCAAACTCCAAGATTATATCCAGATGCAATATCATGTATTGGACAAGAATATCACACTGATTGTAAGCCTCATATTCTTCCTCCATTAAATCAAAATAGCAAAACCAAATATATAGAAAAATTGAATGAAATAAATGAAATAATGAATATAAATGTGCCTGGTATTAATAGTGAATATTTTATATATTATGATTCAAATTCACACAGACTCAGTCCCCACACCTCCTTCCCCATATCCACTGTGCTATTTCCAGCCATCATCTATTCTCCAGGGTTTGAAAACAGCAATAGTCACATTGGCCCAGAGAGAGATTTCCTCAAGGCAAGCATTTTCATGCATATCATCTTCTAAACCTCTCATTGACTCTTCAATAAATTCAAACATAAATATCCATTTTGTGGACAAAACACAAGGCTCTCTGTGATCTGGCTTCTGGCAAACTTTCTATACTCATCTTCCACTTTTCACACTCTGCCCCTCGTTGTACCACAGATATTCAAAAACATATCTAAAACTTAACCACATCTTACATTATATTGATCACACATTTGTGTCCCTGTCAACATTTCTTGGTGTGATTCATACCCTTCTCTTCCTGGAAACACTCCAATTTTTCCTTGAATGCTCAGCCCAGTTATCATCTCCCTTGTGAAGCCTTCACCTACCTCCTCAGGCTACATCCAAACTTTTGGATGTTGTTCACTAGGATGTTAGTGCCACTGCAGAATACTGCATGTCCTCATTTGTATGTTTCCTTCCCTCTCTGAAGGTAATCTCTTTAATATGAGGGGCAAAGTCTTACTCATTTTTTATGCCCAAAATAATATTTAGTGCATAACATGAAATATTTGATAACTAAATATTATTGAATGACTAAAATTAAAAAACAAATGAATGTGGTTAAACACACACTTCCCACAATTGTAGAATTAGAAGAAACAGTGAAACAAGGAAAAATGCTGCTGAGACATTAAATCCCATGAGTGAGAATTAATGCCAGAGGAAAGAGATTGGAGAAAAGATATTTTTAGTGTATTCATTATCTCCCTCCACAATCAGGCATTATAAGTAGGCAGTACTTTGTATCATTGAGATTTCTTTACTTGAATACAGTGTTGATGTTTCTGAAATTATTACCAATAAAAGAGGTGTCTGGAGCCAAAGTACATTACCCCAGTATCTGTGAGGATTCTGTGACTCACCTAGATATTATCAAGGCAGGGTCTGAGTTCATCAATGAAGATCCATCCTTGAATACTGGATGAAGTTGGAAGCTCTGCTCCAAGGAAGGGCAGGGAGATGGGACCATTTGTGAGGTCTCTATAAGATATAATTATGTTTTACATCACCAGAGATTAGTAAAGTAAACTAAATGTAGTCAAAGCATTTAGAGTTTCCATGCCTTTAGGGATCTCATTCCCATGAGCCTCATTAATGAAGTACTCTTTTTTCTCTCTACTCCCTGAGATAGTTAGTTCTCTGGAGGTAATAAAGAAAAACAATGCAAACTGGTGCCAATTTTGACTTGTGGTAGACCCCTTTGGAGATCCTTGTTTACCTCTTATCTCAGTGTACTTCTTCATCCCAAGATGTCACCTCTCCTTTGGTGTGGGCACCAGTACAACAAGGTTTTGCAAAATGATTTCCTTATCGCTGATTCTGGAAAGAGATTCTGGGTTCATTAAAATATCTTCAGGCTCAGATTTGTCTCCTCTGGTCTTGATTCTCATACAAGGGGCAACACTCTCTCAGAAGGATTTCCTCTTGTCTCACTGCTTCTCCTTTCTCCCCTATAATTAGCAATCTGTTCAAATAACAAAATTATTTGTTTTCTCAGTCATTCAACAAACATTTATTCAACAATACCATATGCTGAGCAATAAACTATGTTCTGAGAATGAAAAGACAAGTAAGATATTGTCTTTCCTCTCCAATAGCTCACAGTCTAAACAGGCCAAGAGACAAGGAAATAAATAAATTTAATTCCCTAAGGTGTACTGCAGTCCTCCTGATGTGCTTTTCCATATGAATCAGGATAAATATTTCCATTTCTGCTAAAAAGCCTCCTAGGAATTAGATGGGAATTATATTCAAGCTATAGATCACTTTGCTTAGCATTGTCATCTTACTAATAGTAATTATTCCTATCCATGAACATAGAATGCCTACAGAAGTTTCCTTGGTGATTTCATTAAGCAATCTCTTTAGTTAAAATTATTCCTGGGTATTTCTTTTAGATGCTATGGTGAATGAAATTTTTTAACAAATAAATTTTATTGACACATATTAATAAAATGTACAGTTGATCCAAAGTATACAAACAATAGTACTTGGTTTAATCACATTGTTGTGTACTCACCACTTCAAACATTAATAGAATCCTTTCATTATTTAAATAACAATAAACAAACAAGTAAACAAGAAAATTTGTCACATCTCAATCTCTTTGTTTGCCTGTGGGAATACTTTGTTTAAAATGTCTTTTAAACAGTTTAGGACCTGTTTTACTGTACAAGCAGGAAACTGCTGGGCAGGTGGACAACCGCTGCTATCAGTTCCTTCTCAAAACAGTAAGGAACTTCTTGCTTTGCTCTGATACTTAGTTAGGGCTTTCTGCCTCTCCATTATCTTCTGCACAACTTTATGAGCCCTTATGTGTACAACATGTCCTCGGGCACACCGCCTGATAAAGCTGACTGTATATTTATTGAAGGGCATCCAATAAACAGGGCCTACCCCAAAGAATACTAACCTTCAGAGTATTTTCATTTCATTCCTTGTGGCAATTGGTGATCCCGTCATGATACAGCACCATCGCGGGCTCTGCTGGACAGATCTCCGCAAGACTTTGCAGGACAGATTCCTGCAAGTAGTTTTTGGGATGGCCCCCGGGAACCCCTTGGTGAAGAAATGTGGTCCATACCTAATTATCCTCTTACAGGACATCAACTCCCCAGAGGTCAGTTGGCCACAAAGGTAAGTAACACAATTACTGTATTCAATGGTCCCAAATAGTATTAGTTTTTTGCAAAAAAAATTTTTGTCTTTTAAAGTAACATGGGGAATACGTTAACCCCTGGACACAGGATCCAATTAAGAGTATTTCAGCAATTGCTTAAAGCTGTGAAGTGAAAGAAGAACGACTAGTAGGTATGTTGCACATGGTGCACACATATTGCTCATATTTCCCCTTGAGGGAAACTTAGATTTAGAACTATGGGAACAAGTAGGATGAAATTTGAAGCATAGGATTTTTAGTGCTATTACAACTTGTAGTCTTGTTCATGAGGCATTAGCTCTGCTATATATTCCATCAGGAAAAACAGAAAGAGATGGGCTACTCCATCCACACCACCAGATCCTATTCCACTCCCATTACTACTGCCACTGCCACCTATGCCAGCAGCTGGGGGATGCCTAGATATCTCAGAGGAGCTGTCTCCTCCTCCTTTGTCACAATTTCTAGAGTCAAGCATCCAGTTATGCATGAAAGACGCCTTAAAACATGGTGATGAAGTGGTGGCTTTTTCTGTGGTAGTAGTAAAAAAATCAAAGATGTTACAACACTTACCATATGAAGTATATAGGGAATTACATCGTAGTGTCAAGGAAAATGGACTACATAGTCCTTTTACCACTGGATTAGTGGGAAAGGTAGGACTTGGTTACATGATGATGCCATAAGATTGGAAACACCTAGTCCATGCCATTGTGTCACCCCTCCCCAATTCAGTGTATGGATCATGGAGTACAATGAATTTTGCATCATCTTGGCTCTGAATAATCTCCAAAATGGGGTGTAAATAGGATATGACATGTTAAGAGGATCAGATCCATGTCTTAATTTACAACAACAAATTAACATGAATAATCAGCAAGCTTTTTTTTTATGGGATATGTATAAAATTGTTTTTGAATCAAACAATATGCTACACAATATATTTGGTTCATAGTGATGCATTCATACAGTAATTGTCCTTTTGTGTCTGACTTTCAGCCAGCTTTTAAACAAATTTTTTCAACTGTGCAATATGCATAGTTAAAAATTCCAGATACCTCTCATGCCCCAAAATCATTTGCAGCTATTTGGCAAGGGGCTACAGAGTCATATGCTGATTTCATTAATAAATTGCAGGTAGCCATATCATAACAAGTTGATAATTCTGATGCTGCTTAAGCATTACATTTACAATTAGCTTATGAAAATTCCATTGAAGATTGTCAGAGGGTCATTGCTCTTTTGAGAAAAGAAAACACCCCAGTGGTAGTTTATGTTAAAACTTGTCAAAATATAGGCACTGAAACCTTTAAAGCTCAAATTTTAGCCATGGCTCTTGCTGCCTCGGCAAAATGTTTTGTATGTGCAGAATCAAGGCATTATGTAAAGATCGCCCTCATAATACAGGAGGCTTACAAAAGAGCCAAGCTAAACATAACATCCTACCCACTAAAGACTGCCCATGGTGCTGTAAGGGAAAGCATTGGGCAAATAAATGTAGATCTAAATTTGATAAAGATGGAAATCCATTGCTGGGCAACAGGCAATTGGGCACTCCCTCCAGTACCCTGAAATCCTTTCAGAAGGCTTTGTTCAATCATACCCAATCAAAACAGAGCCACTCAGCCCCCACAGCTTTCCAGTCCATGGCAGACTTATGAGCTGCCACCCAGGGAAGTGCTGGCCTGGACCTTGTCACTACTGAAGAATTAATGCTTAAGGAGTAAAATTAAGTCTTTCTGGCTTATTCAGGAGTGAAAAGGCCTATTCCAGAAGGTTTAGTGGGATTAATATTGGGAAGATATAGCATAAGTTCCAGGGGCATCACTATTTTGCCTGGAGTTCTAAACTCAGATTATGAAAGAGAAATTAAAATTATGGAGTCCTTGGAAACTTATCAAGTTATACTGGCTCAAAACTGTATGGCCCAGTTACTATTGTTTTCCTACTGGGTTCCTAATACAGGTAATATAAGACTTTCTAACAGAAGTTTTGGAATCACTGGGGCATTGGGTTCAAGCCATCACAGATGAGAGACCTCTTTTAGATACCAAAATTAATGATGTGACCTTTAAAGGCTTAATTGACACAGGTGCAGATGTTTCCACAAGATCTCATTCAATGGCCAACTTCTTGGCTCCTTCAACATGGCTTTTGACATATAATTGGCATGGGAAGGCCATAAACAACACTACAAATTGTTAATTCTCTCTGCTGCTATGGTTGAGAAAACAGATTGCTCACGTTCAACCATTTGCTTTAGAAGTTCCAACCAATATTTGGGGGTTAATAGAATTAAACCATTGGAAAAATAGGGAAACATGGCAACACAGTTTCCAGAAAAATTCTCAAACATAGTATAATTAAAGGTG
This sequence comes from Tolypeutes matacus, assembly GCA_026826555.1. Classification (NCBI taxonomy): domain Eukaryota; kingdom Metazoa; phylum Chordata; class Mammalia; order Cingulata; family Chlamyphoridae; genus Tolypeutes; species Tolypeutes matacus. The sequence continues at coordinate 257,483 of JAKSZT010054087.1, read as the reverse complement.
TATGTTTCTATTGGTGTGTGGTATCTTGTTTTGTGTGTTTGTTCAGTGTCAGTGTATGTTTTTGTACCTCTGGATGGTAATACCAAATTGATAAAAACAAATTATTAAAAGAGCTCTATTCAAATGGCCAAAACTTAAATAAGCACTTACATTAATAAATACACATGGATACTAATTAAAATAATAAAAATAGTTAAAACAAATTGAATCATTATTATGACAAGTTTGTTTAGTGTTAATGATAATCATATGTTGTAAGAAGTTTGCTTGGAAAGAGTTTCCAAAATCATTTTGGTAATTTATGTATGTAGGGTAAATAGAATGTGTTTTTATTATTAAGGAAAAGAAAATAGTGTTGTCCTAAAATAAAATGACTGGTTATTTAGAAAGAGTAAATTGTAGTAAAATCTGAATAAATACAGAAAGTGCAGAAGGTGCATGGAAAAGGAATTTTTGTGATCAAATTTAAGTAAGATTTGATGGGTTTATATATAAAGTTTTAAAAGCTTTAGTATCAAATAGTATACTGATACAAAGTTAAAATATTGTTCTTTCTTAAAGTTTCTTAAGCCATTAGTCTGCTTTTGTAAACGTTTACAAAGAGTTTTTCTCAGAATGATCAATATAAAAAAAACAAAGTCTGTTTTATCAAAATAGCTTCATGTAGTTTAACCTTATTGTTTCCTTCAAGAGAAAAGTCTTATCACTTTTAAAATAGCCTAATATTCAAACCTGCTTTCTAAAAGTCAAATTCTGAAAAGTAGCTTTTTATTACAAATTAGTGCAAAAGATTTGTTCTTTCACCTTAAAAAAAAGGTTAAAATAATAAAATAGTTAAATTTATTTAATATTTGATAGTTGGAATGGAAAGTGTTAAAAATTATTATAAAATTTAAAAATTTTTAATGCTTTGTTAATTAAAATTGTATGAATAAAAAGTTGATATAAATACCAAAAAAGTGTATAAAATTCCTAGAAATTTAACAAGATTTATGTTTCACCAAAATAACCTCTTATCATAAACTAAAGTAACACCACTGTGGTATATAGCAGTCCCAAATATTGCTAGTTTGTTGCAAGAAATTAATATCTAGTTATGTCACTATCACTTTGTTTTGAAACTTGATAAACTTTCTTTAGTATCTCCTTAAGCAAGCCAAGCCAGCCCACATTCCCCTTCCAGTAAAATAGCCAACAGTAAACTAAGTTGAAATTCAACACTATGAGTCACAGTCCCAGTTCCAATTATAATGCTAAAAGCAGAATCATTGCAGTTAGTAACGTGCTGCCCCACAGCCCAAATAGGAAATAATAATTTGTTATTGCCTATGCCTCAAACTATACAAAATAGAAAAAATAAAGTCATTTTGATCATGCTACTAGCCTATATAACCTCACTGGTTAGTAATCTTAAACGTGTAGAAATAAAGTTTTATTCACTGGATGTCTGCTACTTAAAAGTCTTATTATTGTTTGTTGTTATATAATCTACTGTAGTTATGAATTATGTATAAAATACTTAAATACTAATCAAATCTTTAATATTGTACATTGCATACTTAAGTAATTTAATAACTTGTATGTTAAACATAAATGTATATTATTAAATGTATAGGTAAATCTCTTGTTTTGAATTTGAACAATACTGAAACTGAATGTATTAGGGAAAAAATTGGTGAATATTGTTCAAACCTAAAAATGAAACATCCTGTAAAAAACTTCGTTAATCAGCAAAGCAAGGCCTTGCTAGTCAGCACTTTTCATATTTCAGAAAAAATAATGAAAACTAAAACTGTGGGCACATCAGGCATATTTTGTAACAAATAAGAACAGATAAATTGCATTCCAGAGAGTTCTTTGGGAAAGCAGGCCACTTTCTCAGGACCTAATGCATAAACCTTGGAGTGTACTGCCCAGGGAATGTTGTGTTCCTTCCTGAGGAAGTTGGCAACTTCTTTGGGAATTAACACAGTGCTCACAAATTGACATCTATAGTATCAGGTTCATTAACCATGAACACATTTGAAAAGATAGTCCCTAGTCAAGCCAGTTAAAAATCCACCCTAGGAGAAAGTGCTCTGCAAAGCATTTTCAATCAAGACTCTAGTATTGGGTACTGATTCAAAACATCCTAGCCGAAAACTAGATGTTGGTGAGTTTATATAAAAAACTGCTGTATTTATCTGTCATTCTGTAATTCTGTTCAATATTGGCTTAATCTTTTAATTAATTATGTTATTCTTGCTTCTCACTCTGATTGTCAGTATAAACTTATGAAAGTAGATATACATATTAGCGTTTATCTTATATTTATCTAAGACTCTGGCCAAAAGTGAGCCAAGTATATCAGTGCATCCCCCACTTTAGTAAACATGTAACTGTTTGTATACATATTATAAGAGATTGAGGTAAAGAAGTTAAACCCAGTTATAAATAATCCTTCACTTATTTTGTATTCTTTCAATTATTAACCCAAGTTCACTAACTAGATATCAATGGGAAGTCCTGCCACAAGGAATGCTCAATAGCCCCACCATGTGTCAATATTATGTCTTTCAGACTTTATGCCCTACTCATTCTACCTTCCCACAAGCATGTATCTGTCATTACATGGATAATATCCTCATTGCAGTCCTTTCAGAAACACTTTTAATAAAACTCTATAAACATCTCCAAAATTCTCTTACTCAAACTAGTTTCCAAACAAACCCTAATAAAGTCCAATTAACTGAGCCTTAATAATATTTAAAACATATCATGTCATCTAAAACAATAAAACAAAAAAAGGGGGAGTATGGATACTTCCCCTGGAAATACAATATCCCTAGCACTATATACTTTAAATTTTTAAATTTGTGATAAAGATGCACTCTCAGCAGCTGAGAAATATTTCTCCCCTCATTAGGAGGGTCATCAAGCACAAGCTAAAATTCTGTACAAGGAAATGATAGAAGTTGGATCTTAGAAGGGACCTTGTGAACTTATAATGTGGGGGCTACAGTATGTTTGTGTGCTTACTCCAACAGGCCCCAGTGGCTGCCAGCAAAGAACATGAAGCTATACCATGAGTTGGAAAGATCACCCATTCAATCCAATACCACTGATGGAGAAGATGATGATGAAGGAACAAAGGAACTGTCAGACACAATCATGCTGTAACACTATCCAAGCTCAGGGAGTAACGGGGAAATCTTAAACAATTAGAAAAAAGGATATTCCGGTGGTCTCTCACATTGGGCTGCCACACTCCCCTGAAAATAATTTCCTTGCTTATTTGATTATTATAGCATCAATTTTACACAAGTAATAAATGTCCCTCTTCTTTTCTTCTTACTAAAACAAATCCCATTAACTTCAGCTAATGTACAACACTATTGGACTCACATTTTAAATCCCTTCATCTTTAATCTAGTCATGTGGTGTTATCCATAACCCCCACTTTCTACAAATATACCACCTGCACTGGGGGAAATTGGATCCCTCCATCAGGTCCCCTTACAGAGGGCACTGATTGACTACCCATTAATCATACAATTTCCTTTCTGTCCAATTTATCCCCTTTATGCTTTTCATCCACCTCTCATACCTTATTCCCTCAAATCTTAACTCAGTATTACTTACACTATCAACCAAAGTTTAATTCTCAACCTACTAACCTCACCTTTTATTAGGGCCATCTCAATCAATTCTTCTTCATTCTCTCCTCTCAATTGGAACACTCCTCCTGTCAACCATTGTTGCCAGAATTTTCACTGGAACCCTGACTCTCTTAAAGTTGTTTGGCACCCATGTCAAACCTTCCATCATCGTTATACGTCTTTATTATATAATCTCACTATTTTCAACTGGGGTCCTCAAAGACACTTATCTAACAGTAATCATACTATTAATTACTTCAACCCCTCTAATCATAGCATCTTTTGGGCTTCATATGCAAATTACCAAAACATCAAAATCTCTCTTCAGTCCATGGCATTTTTGAACCTGGTGCCTTGGATTGCCTTTTTTTTCCAACTGTATCATCTCACATGGAGATTATACACGTAATAATATTTTCAGCTTAAATTTGTCCCATAACCACATAGACTATTAAAATTTGTACCTCTCATCATTTGTGTTACATCTAACCCCTTTTACTAATGTCAGCTTTGGGAATAATATCTTCAATCTTACTCTGCACCCAGGAGCTTATTTTGCTTCCTGTGTATCCCATGAAAATATATCCAAACTCAGTATTACATCCATATTCCTACTTAAAAGATAAACACAAGCATGGCCCCAATTAACTTATCTCACCGCTGGAAAGGCTTTTAATGGAGAGTTCAATTTTACAAAGCCCTCTCACTTATTAGACCTAAAAGATCTATTGTTATGCTCATTATTTTCATTATTTCAGTCATTATCATAGCTGCCACTGCCACCACTCTTAAAGTTACCCTTACAAAATCAGTCCAAACTACTCATGTTGTTAATCAAATTATAACCATTGTCACTGATGAGCTTTTTACACAAACTCATATTGATAATAATATTCTTACCAAACTTGATGCATTAGAAGTATCAATTCTTTGGATAGGTAAAAAACAATAAGCTCTTCTTAGCAGACAAGATTTGTATTGTGATTGGGAACATATAAAAATTTGTGTCACCCCCTTATCTTGGAATAGTTCTCAACTTTCCTGAGAACAAGTGAAAACCCACTTACAGGGGGCTTTTTCCTCCCATCTACAGGGAGAAGTGCTTGCTCTACAGCAATGTCTGGATTATCAAATATCTCAAATACAATTTCTTGCTCAGTAAAATATGTTTCAAATACTCAATGATAATCTACAATGATTAAATACATATAATTGCTTTCATGACCTAAACATAAGAATCTGGGTAATATTTCATTGGATAGCCATGCTTCTTGTTTTATTATTAATCTTTAGGTTAATTCATCAAGCCCATTCTCAAACTCGTCATGCTGAACAAAAAATCACCACCTTAGTCACTGCCTCATTTCTCTCTCTCACATTGAAAATCAAGAACTAAAACACAAGGGAGAAGTCCTAAAAGCCCTTTGTTTAAAACACCTTTGAATTAGTTTTTCATAAATATTATTACACTAGTTGTTCAATTTTAGGAAACACTCTGCTCAGCTCTGATAGCTAATAAACATGTATTTGATTCATAGTTGTAATAAATCATTCTTTCCTAGATTACACTTTAAAGCCTTATATCTCCCAGCTTCACCTGTAAGTATCCTTTCCTTCTTTCTCACTTGCCTTTTCTAGTTTTACCATATTCAGGGAATATCCTGCACATGTCCCATACTTGGGATGGCTTGTGTCTCCTTAAGTTGTATAGCCTTCTAGGTGCTAGTAAACCTGGGTTTTCTGAAACTTATAACATGAACAGGGGCCCCGCCAATGAGCATGGGATTCCCAAGGCATTTGCTGGGTGTGGAGGCCATGGAAATATTGGTAGTCTCACATTACCATGTTTGGCCCCAGAGAATGGCTGGTTAGACAGAGATGGGTAAGATTCCTCAGGGAAGGAACAACCTAAGACAGCCACAGTCACGGGGGGGAGGGTGCATAAGGAGAGAATTTGAGGACTTATAGAAGTAGGACATTAACCCTCACTCCTCCCAAGGGAGGTCAACTGCCCCCATGGCTACTTTGTTTCCCACAGTCAGCCCAGTTTGGTACCCAGGTAACTGTCAGTAACCTAGTCTTACTACCACCAATCATCAAATTAAAAACAGATATTTATAAAGCTGTGTCAGGATACGTTTCCCATTTTCTTTTCTTCTTGTTTCTTAAACAAAAAAGGGGGTAATGTGGGAATTATTTGTTTAAAATCTCTTTGAAACAGTTAAAACCCGCTTTGCTGTGCAAGCAATATACTACTGCATGGGAAATAGCTGCTATTATTGGTTCCTGATGAAAACAATAAGAACTTTTTCACTCTACACTGTTACTTAGTTAGAACTTTCTGCTTTCCAGTTATCTTCTGCATAACCTGGAACTTCCTGAGCCCAATCATATACAGTATGTCCTTAAGCACACCTCCCATAGTGGCTGTACTGTATATATACTGGAGCATATCAATAAATGGAGCCTCCCCCAAAGAATTCTAAGCTTCAGAGTGTTTTCATTTCATTTCCATGGCACACACTATTCTCTGGTGACTTTTATTCTAGGTATTAACTCCATACTTTTGCTCATTATATTCAGTTAATAATTTTGAAAGCATACAGTATTTGGCCTTGTGTGTCTGGCTTGCTTCTCTCAACCTAGTGTCATACAGGTTCACCCATGTTGTTGTATGCTTCATAATTTCATTTCTTCTAACAGCTGAATAATAGCCATTGTGAATCCATATAATATTTTGTTTATCCATTCATAAATTGATAGACTCCTGGATTGTTTCCATCTTTTGGCAATTGTGAATAATGCCACTGTGAACATCAGTGTGTAGATGTCTGAACATGTCCCAGCTCTCAGTTCTTCTTGATGTATCTTTTAATGGTATTGCTGATTACAAATTAAATTTATATCTAATTTCCTTAGGAACTTCCAAGCAGCCTTCCACAGTGACTGTAAAATTCTACATTTCAAACAATAGTGAATAAGCACTCATCTCTCCACATATTCTCCAACACTTGTGGTTTTCTTGTATAATTTTTTTTTAATATTGCCCATTCTATTAGGTGTGAAATGATATTTCATTGCACCTTTGATTTCAATTTCCATAATCATTAGTGTTATTTAGCAATTCCTAATTTTTTCTCACCATTTGTATTTCTTCTTTAGCAAAATGTCTATTCAAGTCTTTCGCCTATTTTTGTGTCCATTTGTCTTTATTTTGTTGAGTTGTAGGGTCTCTTTATATATCATGGGTATTACACCTTTGTTAGATGTGTGGTTTCCAAATATTTTCTTCCACTTATTTGTCTGCCTTTTTACCCTCTTCTCAAAGTCCTTTTAGGTGCAAATGTCTTTAATTTTGAGGACATTTCATTTAACTAGTTTTTTTTTCTGTCATTGCTCCTCCTGTGGGTGTAATGTTTAAGAGAACCCCACATACCACAAGATCTTGAAGATGTTTCCTTACCTTATCTCATAGGAATTTTCCTCACCTTTATGTTTAGATCATTGATGCATTTGGAGTTGATTCTTGGGGATTGAGATCAAAGTTCTCTTTTCTTCTTTTGGTTAAAGTTATCCACTTCTCCCAGGCCCTTTATTAAAGAGACTGCAATGTCCCAGAAAAGTAGATTTGATAGGATTATCAAAACTCAGTTGACTGTAGATTTGAGAGCCTGTTTATGAATGTTCAGTTTGATTCAATTGATCAATATATCTATCTTTATGCTAATACTGTGCTGCTTTGACTGCAGTAGCTTTTTAATACAGTTCAATGTCAGGAGGAGTTTGTCCTCAGAATTTGTTCTTCTTTTTTAGGATGCTCATGGCTATTTGGGCCCCTGTCCCTTCCAAATAATTTTGGTAATTGACTTTTACATTACTCTAAATAGGCTGTTGGAATTTTCATGGTGATTGTGTTGAAACTATGAATAAGTTTGCTTAGTAGACATTTTCACAATATTTATCTTCTAATCAATTAACACAGAATATCCTTCCAATTGTTTATGTCTTCTTTTAATTCCTTTCACTTTGCTTTTACAGATCTGTAAATGAAGACTATTATTGTAGGAAGCATCAAAAGAAATTTTCTGAAAATTTCTCCCTATCAAAATAATTGTTAAACAGCTGCAATGCATCCCTGGAGGAATTACAGAGATTAGTGACATTATCAACGCTTGAATAATCAGGGGTTGTAATGTCTATTACAGCATCATCTATCTTATTTTGAATGTGCAGGAGAAAGTCATATATGGGAGATGGAATGTGGATTATTACAAATTTAATCAGATAATAACTCCAGGTAGACTTGTGAACCCTTTCTGGAGCTAATTGACACAAACCATGGCAACAATTATAAAGTCTTTGATATGAAAGAATATTTTTTCACCAAATTCATATAGCACAGGAGCAACTGCTTTCATTTGGCAGAGAATGCAATATACATTCATTGCTCCAACAAGTACTATAATTTCTTATGTACAACTACTTGGGGTAAATATTTTACTGCCAAAAATTCAGGCTGGAGACTCTTTCTTCAGTATTATAATAGTGTATACAACAGAAAAGTCAAATGATTTAAAGGAAATTACACAGCAAAGAGGTGTTTTAATGTACAAAAATTAAAGGCAGAGAATTCTAGAAGTTAGGCATATATGAGATTATTTTTCTATGCATCGATAAAAGTATCTGGAATTAAACCACCCAGGATTTGACCTCTGTTAATCATGAAACAATTTCTAAACTTGAAGCAAATGATCTTTTTATAGAGAGAAGTTTTCTCACCTGGAAAACTTTTTAAAGCCCTGATTTATGTCCTTGTTTCTAAAGCTATAGATAAAGGGGTTCAGCATGGGAGGGACCACTGTGTACATCACTGAGGCTATTGCATTTGCCCTTGAGTTTTGGGTAGCAGCAGAGCTAAGAAACACTCCAAGACTTGTACCATAAAACAAGGTCCCTACTAACAGGTGAGACCCACAAGTACAAAATGCTTTATATTTGCCCCTAGTTGTTGAAATTTTCAAAATGGAAGATACAATCTTAGAGTAAGAGAAAAGGATCCCAGTTAGTGGAATAACATCCAGAAGTCCAGGTGCAAAATACAGCACTAGGTCATTGAAGAAGGTGCCAGAATAAGCTCGTAGTTGGATCTTGGGAACTACCAGATTAAGTTCACAGAAAAAAATGCAGGATTTCCAACTCTGTACAAAAAGGAAATTGCAAAACCATTAAGCATTATAAAAGGGAGTCCAGAACACTCAATAACCAGGAGGCCAGCAGCAGGAGGCCACAGACACTGGGGTTCATGATAACGATGTAACACAGGGGGTGGCAGATGGCCACAAAGCATTCATAGGCCATCACTGTCAAGAGGGAGAAGTCCAATCCTGAAAAAAGCATGGAATTAAAAAACAACATCTGGATAAGACAGTTTTCATAAGTTATGGTTTTACTCTCTCTCTCTCTGGATGTTCAGCAGCATCTTTGGGACAGTGGTGGAGGTGAAACAGATATCTGTAAAAGCCAGATTTGAGAGGAAGATGCACATGGGGGTGTGGAAGTGGGAGACTGAGTTGAAGGCTAGGATGATGGGCAGGTTTCCAAAGACAGTGACAACAGTAATATTCACATTCACCAAGAGTGAGATTACCTCAGGGCAAGACTTTTCATGAACATCACCTTCTATAAACACTGCACTGACTCTCCAATAACTTTAAACATAAATATCTATCTTGTGATCAAAACACAGGTCTCTCTGTTATCTGGCTGCTGCCAACCTGGCCATGCTTATGTTCCACTTTTCAGGTTCTGCCACTCATTGTTCACCAGATAGTAATAAATATTTCTAATACCTCACCACATCTTATGGTTATATTGATCCCAGGTTTCTGTCCCTGACATCATTTTTTGAATATGTTTCTAACCCCTTCTCCTCCTATAAGTACCCCAATTTCTCCTTCAAGGCTCAGTAAAATGAATAGCTCTCTTGGAAAGATTGTCTAACCTCCACAGGCTGAGTCCAAACTTTTGGATCATCTTCAGGAGGATACATGCATGTATTCATTTCTATATTTTGTAATGCATTGAGATGTAATTTCTTTAATATCATGACCAAATTGTTAATCAATTCTTTATTCCCAGAATAATATTTAATGCTTACCATGAACCATTTGATGAATAAATGTTTATTGAATGACTAATTAAAAAAAGGATGAGATAGCATCATCAGATAAGTATTACTAATTATGGTCTGTGGAGTACATTTGGTATATTTTTCCATACCCCTATTATTAACACAATCTGTAAAAAATCTTTCACAAAAATGTAAGGTGTTGTTGGAGGGGTGTTTTAAGGGAATTAAGAAAATTTGCATGATTGGTTTGTGAGTTCACAATTTCTCTTATATATATAATAGAATGAAAGTTAATAAACAGATACCTCTCACAATTGTAGAGAATGAAGAAACAGTGAATCAAGAAAAATGTTGCTAAGAGAGGGAAGCCCCATGAGTGAGAGCTAAGGCAAGAGGGGACAGATTGGAAAAGGAATATATTCCAGGGTATCCACTATCTTCTTCCACTCAGGATTTTTAAATAGGCAGGACATTGTATGATTTTGCTTTCTTTATATATATGGCCTGTTACACCTCTAAAGTTACCACCAATAAAAGGATTCCCTTAAGCCATTACACATTACCCCAGGACCAGCAAAGATTCTGTGACTCACCGTGAAATCACCAAAGAAGGGTCTGAATTCACCAATGGAGGTTCTTTCTTGAATGGGAGATAAAGTTGGAAGCTCTGGTCCCAGGAAGGGCAGGGAGATGGACACAGTCATGAGGTCTCTAGAAAACACAATTGTGTTTCCTCATCACCAGAGATAAGTAAAGTTGACTTGAGGTATTTTAGGGGAAGCATTTAGAGTTTCTATACATCTAGGGATTTCATTCCCTTGAGAACCATTAAGAATGAATCTTTTGTGTTTCTTCTCCATGAGATAATTAGTTTTCTGGAGAAAAGAAAGAAAAACACAATGCAAACTTGTGTCAGTTTTGACCTTTGGGAGGCATATTTGGTGCTCCATGTTCACCTCTTATTCCAGTATACTCCTCCCTCCCACAAGAAGGTCATCTCTCTTTAGGTGTGGCTCTAGTATTGCAAGGTTTCCCAGAATGATTTCTCTATTGCTGATTCTAGACAGAGATTCTGTATACACTAAAATGTCTTTTGTATCTGATCTTTCTCATCTGGCTTTGGCTCTCATTTATGAGGCTGTCCTCTATAAACAGAATTTCCTCTTGTCTTACTGCTTTTTTCCCCCCCACACTTAGCAATATCTGTTCAAGTCATTCAAACTTTTGTTTTCTTAGTCATTCAACACGTATTTATTCAGCATACTGTATGGTAAGCACTGTACTATTCTGGGGCTGAAGAAAGATATAATATATTGTGCTTGCTTTCAAATATCTCTTAGTCTAACCAGGTCAAAAGACATGGAAATAAATAAATAGAACACCTTAAGGTGGTATACTCACTCCTGGTGAAATATAATTCAATATGAATGAAAATTGCCTTTTCCATTTCTGCTTAAAAACTCTCCTGAGACTTTCATAGGGATTATGATGAAGCTATGGATCACTTTGGGTAATAATGACATCTTTTTTTTTCATCTGTAGACATAATTTTTTGACTTAATTTTCTATATTTAATAATTGAAAATATAAACAATTAAAAACTAAAAGTAAGCACAGATGAATAAATATATACATTTCTCAATTAAATGAGTACTGACATCTTAATAATATGATTTCTTCTTATCCATGAACACAGTATGTTTAACATTTCCTTACATCTTCTCTAATTTCTTGCAACTATATTTTCTAGTTTTCAGTGTTCAAGTCCTTCACCTCTTTAGTTAAAATTATTCCTAGGTATTTGTTCTTTTAGATGCTATGGTATATGTATTTTTAAAAATGCACACTTAAGAATGTTCTTTGCAGGGGTATAAAACACAACAAGTTTTGCATGTTACTTTCATACCTTGGATTAGATGTGATTTAAGTGATTGAGCACCCACTTCCCACATGAGAGATCCAAAATATGGCTCCTGGTACCTCCTGAAAAATGAAACACAGTCCCCTAGTCACTGTTTTAATAGAGTTTTCCTCTTTTACGGGATCTCTGACATATAACATACTGTGATTCCCTGAGGAAGACTTTTCCCCCTTGACTGGATCTACACATTTCTACCTTCCATGAGTTCTTTTGTGTTTAATAAGGCATGGGAAAAGGCTT
>JAKSZT010054087.1:234313-245454 GCA_026826555.1 Tolypeutes matacus | reverse complement strand
TTTCCCACATACACTGCATTCATAGGGCTTCTCTCCTGTGTGAGTTCTTTGATGACTAATCAGATTTGACTACTGAAAGCAGGTATTTCCACATTCATTGCATACATAAGGAGAATCGCCAGTGTGAAATCACTGTTGTACAATGAGGCATGACTGATGACTGAAGGCTTTACCACATTCTTTGCATCCATAGGGCTTCTCTCCAGTATGAATTCACTGATATATAAGGAGATTATCCTTCTTCATGAAGTCTTTTCCACAATGACTGCATATATATGGTTTCTCTCCTGTATGAATTTCCTGATGGGCAATGAGTTGTGACTTCCTAGAGGAAGCTTTCCCACACTCACTGCATGGGGCTTCATTCCTCTTTCAGTTTGCTAATGCATTGTGAGTTCTGTTTTCTTACAGAAGGCTTTCCCACACTTAATGCATTTATACAGTTTCTCTCTTCTATGAGTTCTCAGATGTGCATTGAGCTGCATTAAGATATTCCTGTATAAAAGTGAAATTCTGAAAATTATAGCAGCATTGTAATGGTTAACAATGTATAAACACACTAATCAAATATGGGTATCAAGATAAACACTTGCCCTGACACTGGTGCTAAATGGTGGGAAAGCCCTCTGGATGATGAGTCAGTGTGAAATTTGAAGTCACAGCACCATTGTTGTCATAACAGCTGTAGGTGGCAAACTTAACATTAAATGATCCTGGCTTCTTAAAGGTAAAATAAAGTCAAATGTAAATTCTCTCTTTTCAACAAAGACCTCCAAGAATGCATACAAATATGGTCCCAACAAATTACACAGAACACAATATAAATAAATAAACAGTAAGAAACATATTACTGTGACTAAGACTTGGAAGAAAAGTAGTTGGGAGAAAAAGTCTTCAACTATTTCAGATTTTGAAATTATTCAGAGGGAGAATATGAAACATTTTTTAAAGAGTTTTGGAAAATTAAAAAGAACATTGCAATTATGTAAAAGGGCATAAACATATTTCAATAACAAAATTAGTAGAACCTCTGAAGCTGAAATGTACTCTGATGAAAATTTAAAATTTATATGTAGTGGAACTTGGAGAAATTTAGCTGCAATTGAAACCAAAGGCCCACCCACCCTGAAAAAGAAATTGGAAAATAAACCAATTTTATATATGCAGACTTTCCTACATCTGACACTTTCTCTTTTTTCTCTATTTACTGCCAATAAAGCATTCCCTCCTATGATATTTTCTTCCCACTGCAAAATAGAAATTCTGTAGTTCATTTCAGTGATTTACTTTTCTACCCATGGTTTCCTCCTTGGATAATAATTAAATACAAAATATATTTATTTTGGAAACACAGGAAATAAAACAGATATGTAACCACAGTTTGGATGATGTATCCCACAGCTATGTGGTTGCTTCCAATTATTCTGAGAAGGGTGATATCAAAATGAGTGAAAATGAGAAAGGTAGCATTGGAGAAAGACAATAGGGGGTGATATCCAGGACCTTCTCATCCAATACTGTGACTCTAGCCTTTGCTTCTCTTGGAACTCAGCTCTTGGTGTGGAGGAAGGAATCATTGCTCCTATGTGTCACATAAGCTCACTTTGACACTAGCTGAATTATTATGGTGCATTATAAGATGTGAGGGGTCTGTTACTGCTTTCTACTGTGTCTTAGTTTAAATGATGTTCCCTGGACCTGAGGTGTTTTTTCTCATTTCCCCCACTCTGGGCACTTAATCTTCAAATTGACAGTGTTCATCTTTTCTAAATTTCTCATGGTAGAGTCCCAGGAAGTAATTATTCTACTTACACAACATAATACAATTGAACATAACATAGCTCACTCAAAATGAGTCGTCTCCTTCTTCTATATAACATGCATTTCATGGTTTATAGACAGCAACCAAGTCTCCCAATTCTAAAGGAATATCAGTATTACTCTCTGTAATCTGGTGTTTATCCTTAACTTAAGATACTTTAGATTACATAAACGTTACATAAAAAATGTAGAGTATTTCCATATGTCACACACCCTAACCTTCCCACACTTTCCCACATTAAAACATCATTCATTAGTGTGGTACAGATGTTACAATTTATGAAGATGAGATCATCATCTCATGCCCTGTACATAAATTAAATCAAGATGGATCAGAGACCTAAATATAAGAACCAAGACCATAAATCTACTGTAAGTTAATGTAGAGAAGCATCTACAAGATCTTGTAGTAAGAAATTATTTTATGAACTTTACACAAAATACATGAGCAGCAAAAGAAAACATAAATAAACAGGACTTCCTCAAAATTAAAAACTTTTGCACTTCAAAGGATTTTGGCAAGAAATTGAAAATGTAGCTTAATCAAAAGGAGAAAATATATGTTAATCATATATCTGATAGGGGCCTAATATCCAACATAAATAAAGAAATCCTATATCTCAAAAATAAGACAGCCCATTTTAAAAAGGGGCAATTTCTTTAAAAATTATTTTTCGACTATAGACTTATTATCATTCTAAGAATGGAAGAACTCTTACCATTGATATAAAGGCAGTGGTCGCCAGATGTTCTGAGGAATGGGAGAGGGAGGAATAGATGTCATATGGGGGTATTTTCAGGTTATTGGATTCGTCCTAGCTGACATTGCAGTGACAGATACAAACCACTGTATATTTTGACTTAACTTACAAAATTGTGTGGAACAAAGTGGAAACTATAATATAAACTGTAGTTCATGGCTAATAGCAATGCTTCAATATGTGTTCATTAATTGTAACAAATGTACCATACTAATGAAGGATGTTGTTAATGTAGCAATGTGTGGGAGGGGAATGGAGTGGGGCATATGGGAATCCCTTATCATTTTTAAAAAACATTCACGAAATCTAAAGCTTCTTTAAAAAATAAAAAAATATATTAAAAATGACCAAGTGATTTGAATAAACACTTCTCCAAAGAAGAAATTCTAATGGCTAAAAAACACATGAAAAGTTGTTCAACATCAGTAGCTACTAAGGAAATGCAAATCAAAACCACAATGAGATATCATCTTACACCTATTAGACTGGCAGCTATTAAAAAAACAGAGGACTACAAGTTTTGGATAGGATGTGGAAGAATGGGAGCCGTCATCCACTGCTGATGGGAATATAGAATCATGCAGCTATTGTGGAGGCCTTTTTGGCATTTCCTCAAAATTCTTAAAGAGCTTTTTTATGGAAAGATTTTTTCGTTTAAAGAAAATAAGCCATACACGTAAAATATTTGATGCAGGAACTGATTGCTAAAGCACAGTCTTGCAGGATAGGAATCTGGGAATTGATATATCCAAATGTTGGGAGTGAGAATACCAATGACACTATTTCCAATGGATAAATGTGCATGATTGTGTATGTATAGGTTGAAAAAAAATGATTCAGAATATATTGTTTTCATTAACCTCTAAATACAAAGCCTAAGAAAGATTTTGACAAACTCATTGGTTTATGTGATAAATAATTTTGCTGGGAATCATAATTCAAGGATTGTGGGGTGTGGTGGGGCTCTTACTTGCAATGGAGAGACTTCTAAAAACAAATGACAAGCTGAGAATTTTTATTTCCTCATACTCTCTGAAGAGGGGTCCTAAAGTACTCAGTAACAAGGATCACAAATAGTCCCCGGACCTTAGAATTTAACACCATTCTCCATAAGTGTGTTCTTAGAGAAATTGCTGACTCTAGAACAGAAATATGCAAGAAGCACTTGGCTCATCTTGTAGTACCAAAAAGTAAATAGGTACTAAAACAAACCTCTCAATGATGGGGTTGTAGTAAACAGATACAGAGTACAGCTGAAAGAGCTCTCATGGCCAAAAGTAGGACAAATTGAACAAATAAAGTAGTATTGCATCACAACCAAAAGTATGAAAGAAATGTCATGAATCCATCCTGATACAAAAAATTTTTGATTAAATAAATAAGAAGAGACAAACCTCTCATGCAGAAGAATTCAATAATCTATGTGGGTATTGCTTTCTCAAGCTCATGGAGCATAAATCTCACTCCTGAAGACCTCCTCATGACTCTTTCCAAAGGTGTTCTGAGGAAAGGCAGAGAAATGAAGAACTTTATTCTGAGAGATTTCAAAATATTGTTGATCAAGATAAACATCAACAATGAAAAATCACCTTGATATGATCCACCAAGGATATTGTGTGATGAAATGACACTTTAACTCTGGTGTTTTCCTCCAAAAACCCATAAGTCCAGTCTAATCAAGAGTAGAACATGAGAAAATTCTAACTGAGGGATACTTTACAATATACCTGTTCTCCATTCCTCAAAACTATCCATGATCTCCAAAAGAAGGAGAGTCTGAGAAGCTGTAACTATCACAAAGACCCTAAGAATTTATGACAAATAAATGTAAGGTGCTATTTTAAATGACAGAAGTTAAGAGCAGGCGAAAGGGGTTGATTGGTTCTTGGAAACTATCTCTCAAATTCCTGCAATTTTTATGTAAATCTAATGCTGTTCTAATATATTAAGTTTATTAAGAATTAAAATTATTAGTGAAATGCAAAATCCTAGTAACATCAAACTCCAAGATTCAATCCAGACACAATTACACGCCTTGAACAAAGATATCAAATTGCCCTAAGTCTCACATTCTTCATTCCTTGAATCAGAATAATGAAACTGATTTTGTCGAGATTTACTCCCCACATCCTTCCCCACATCCATTGTGCTATTTCCATCCTTCATCATCAACAGCAATATTCACATTGACCCAGAGTGAGGTTTCCTCAGGGCAAGATTTTCATGAGCATACCCTTCTATAAGCCAGCCCTGACTCTCCAATAATTCCAAACATAAATACCCCTCTAGAGGGCAGAACACAAGGATCTTTCTTAATTGCTGCTGCCAGCATGGCCAGGCTCATGTTCCCCTTTCAAATGTCTGCCCCTCATTTTTCATCAGATATTAAGAACTATTTTTAGAACCTCACCACATTTGTGTCCCTGTCGACCCTTCTTGGTGTGCTTCTCCCACTTTCTCCTCCTGAAATTACTCCAATTCCTCCTTCAAGGCTCAGCACTATTTAAAGTTCCCTTGTGAAGCCTTCATGAACCTCCACAGAATGAGTCCATTCTTTGAAATCCACTTCAACAAGATTTCAGAGTTATCTCAGGATATGGATGTACTCATTTCTATGTCTCTAACCCCTTTTGGATGTAATCTCCTTAATATAAGAAGCAAAGTCTGACTCATTTCTTTATTCCCAAATAATGCTTAGAGTTCATCATGAAGTAATGGACAACTACACATTTGTTGAATGACTTAAAAAAAAATGAATGATTGTGGTTAAACAGATACTTTCAACAATTGTAGAGAAAGAATTAGTGAAACAAGGAAAATACTGCTGAGATAAGGAAGATGCAAGAGTGAGAGGCCAGAGGAAAAAGACTGGATAAAGAATATATTTTAGTGTATCTGCTATCTATTTCCACTCAGGCTTTTTAAGAAAGTAGGACTTGGTATTTTAAGCTTTCTCTATGACCTTAGCCTATTGATGTTCTTAAAACTAATACCAATAAAAGGAATCCATGGAACCAAAATTATTCCTGCAGCACCTGTGAAGATTCTGTAACTCACCCTGAAATAATAAAGGCAGGTTGCAAGTTGACCAATGCAGATTTTTCCTTGAATGACGGATAAAGTTGGAAGTTCTGCTTCCAGGAAGAAAAGGGAGGTGGAACCACACACGAGGTCTCTAGAGAACAAAATTGTGTTTTCTCTTCACCAGAGATTAGTAAAGTAGACTTGATATAGTGAAGGGGAAGCATTTAGAGATTCTGAGCCATTAGGAATTCCATTCCCATAAGCTGCATTAATGAAGTATTCCTTTGTCTCAATACTTGCTGAGATACTTACTTCTTTGGAGGTAAGAAAGGAATGCACAATGCAAACTTGTGCAAGTTTTGGCCCTTGATACAGCTTTGGAGCTCCTTGTCCATCTCTTATCCCTCTAGACACCTACCTCCTAGGAGGAGGTCGGACACATCTCTTTAGCTGGGGGTTCTAGTACTGCCAGGTTTCTGATAATGATTTCCCTGTTTAGGATTCTGGAGAAAGAATCTGGATACACTAAAATATGCTATGTCTCCATTCTGTCTACTTTGGAGATGGCTCTCATAAATGGAGCCACCCTCTCTCAAGAGGATTTCTTCTTGTCTTACTACTTCTCCTTTCCCCCCCATAGTTAGCAATATCTGCTCAACTCACACAATCATTTGTTTTCACTGTCTTTCAAATAATATTTATTCAGCAATACTATATGATAAACACTAAATGACATTATGAGTATGGAAAGGAGAATAGGGTGCAGTGTTCCCTCTCAAACAATTAACAGTATAAACCAGCAAAGAGAAAAAGATGTAAATAAATATAACACCCTAAGCAGACTGCAGTTCTGGTGAATTTCAATTCCTTATGAATGATGGTTGGATTTTCTATTTCTTCCTTTCGGCTCCTGGGACTTTGATAGGTATTACATTGAATGCATAGATTACTTTGGTTAGCACTGGCATATTTTTAAAACAGTTTTATTCATACACAATTCACATCTTCCATACTGTACAGGCCATGGCTGTCAGTATATTCACAGTTTTGCATTCACCACCACAATGAATTTTAGAATATTTTTATGACTCAAAAAAGAAAAATAACCTTATTAATGATACTTAATATTGTTGTGAGACCTCTGTTACAATTGATGAAACATTACAATATTAGTATTACATATAGTCAGATTTTTTTTTAATTTTCATTTTTAAAGAAACTGTATAAATCCCAACAGCTTTACTCCAAGATATATACTTCTCAAACTGTTATATGCTCATGAAAATAAGGGAAAGAGGGCTGTGAGAAAAACAAGAACCATCACATAAAAGGGAAGCTGCATAATATTAAGTGTTGATTTCTCATCTGAAACCATCGAGGCAAGAAGGTATCAGATAGTTAAAGTAGGAAAAGAAAATAATTTCCAGCCCAAAGTCTCTATCCAGGAAAGCTGGCATTCAAAAATGTTGGAGAGTTCAAAATGTTCACAGATAAACAGAAATTAAGAGAGTATGCCAATAAGACATCTGCAATTCAAGAAATAGTAATGGGACTTCTGCAGGTTGAAAAGAAAAAGCAATAGTGAGAGAGTTGGAGGAGAGTGTAAAGAAAACTGAAAGGAAAAAAGAGGAATAAAAACAACATATGACACACATAAACCCAAAGAAAATGCAGCTAATTGAAGTAATTCCTGAAGAGTAATAACACTGAATGTTAATGGATTAGACTCACTGGGCAGAATGAATAAGGAAATAAGACCCATTTATATGCTGTGTAGAAGAAACCTTACACCCAAGGATTCAAGGACACTGAAAGTGAAATGCTGGAAAACAATATTATAAACAAACACTAACCAAAAAAGAGTGGGAGGAGCTATGCTAATATAGGACAAAATAGACTTCAAATGTAAAACTATTACAAGAGACAAAGACAGAATCTATATATTAGTAAAAGGGGTAATCATTCAAGAAGAAAGAACAATCATAAACATTTATGCACCTAACTGGTGCACATCAAAATACATGAGGAAAACACTGGGTAAAAAAGTGGAAGTGGAGAAAGAGATGCCTCTAAAATCATAGTGGAGGATTTTAATACACCATTATCACCATTAGACAGAACATCTCAATAGAGAATCAATAAAGAAAAATACTTTTAATAATACATTATAGGATCTGGATTAATAGACATATACAGAACACTACACCCAAATACAGGAGAGATACATTCTCCTCGAGGGCACATATATCATTCTCCAAATATACCACATGTGAGGCCACATAAAAATTCTCAATGAACTAAGAAAGATTGAAATTATACAAAGTAATTTCTTTGACCACAATGGAATGAAGCTGGAAATCAGTAAGGGCCAGAGAACCAGATTAGGCACAAAGATAGGGAATTTAAAGTGTACACTCTTAGACAATCAGTGGGCCAAGGAAGAAGTTTCAAAAGAAATCAGTAACTAACCTTGAAATGAATGAAAATGACAACACAACATATCAAAATCTATGGGATAGAGCAAACTGCACTGAGAAGGAAATTCATAGCCATAAATGGATATACCAAAAAAAAAAAAAAAAAAGCTAAAATTGAAGAACTGCACACTTGGAGGAATTAGAAAAATAACTACAAACCAACCCCAAAGGAAGAAGAAAGAAGGAAATAACAAAGATTGGAGCACAACTAAATGAAATAGAAAATAAGAAAGCACTAGAAAAAATAAAACTAAAAGCTGGTTGCCCGAGAATATCAATGAAATTGACAAACCCTTAGCTTAGATTCATGAAGAAAAAGAGAAAGAAGGTGAAAATATGTAAAATAAGAATGAAGGAAGGGGCTATCACCACTGATGACACAACAATAATGAGTATCATAAGATGATACTTTGAAAAAAAAATTATATGCCAAGAAGAAGGATAATTTAGAGGAAATGGACAAATTCCCATAAACACACAAGCAGCTTACACTGACAAAAGAAGAAATTGATGAACACAACAGAACAATCACAAGAACATATAGAATCAGTCAGCAAAAACCTCCCAGCTAAGAAGAGCCCAGGTACAGATGGCTTCACAGGTGAATTCTACCAAACATTCCAGAAAAAACTAGCACCAATCCTGCTTAAAGTCTTCCAAAAAATAGAAATAGAAGTAATGTTGCCAAACTCATTATATGATGCCAACATTACCCTAATACCAAAGCCAAACAAAGGCCTCTCAAGAAAGGACAATTACAGATCAAACTCTCTAATGACCCTGGATGCTAAAGTCCTCAACAAAATACTTACCAATCGTATTGAACAACACATCAAATGAATTATACACCACGACCAAGTGGGTTTCACCCCAGATATGCAAGGATGGTTCAACATTAAAAAAATCAATCAATGTAATACACCTCCTAAAGAGATCGAAAGAAAAAAATCACATGATTATCTCTATGGACCCAGAAAAAGCATTTGACAAAATGCAGCACCCTTCCCTGATGAAAACACTGCAAAAGATAGGAATACAAGGAAACTTTCTGAACATGACAAAGGGTATATATGAAAAACCCACAGCAAACATAATAATCAAAGGTGAAATCCTAGCAGCTTTCCTTCTAAGATCAAGAAGAATACAAGGACGTGGACTACATTGCTCTTTTAACATTGCGTTAGAAGTACTTGCTCAAGCATTGAGGCAAGAAAAAGATCTAAAAGGCATCAAAATTTGAATGGAAGAAGAAAAAATTTCACTACTTGCAGAGGACATGGTCCTATATATAGCCCTGAGAAATCGACAACAAAGATTCTAGAATTTATAAATGAGTTCAGTAAAGTTGCAGGTTATAAAGTCAACATGTAAAAATCAGTAGCATATCTGATCATGAATAATAAGCATGCTGAGGAGGAAATCAAGAAAAAATACCATTTAAAATAGTAATGAAAATAATCAAATATCTAGTAATACATTTAACTAAAGATGTAAATGACTTATACAAAGAAAACTACACAATACTGTTAAAGGAAATCAAAGAAGACTTAAATAAATGGAAAACTATTCCCTGTTCATGGATAGGAAAACTATACATCATTAAGGTGTCTATCCTACCCAAACTAATCTACAAATGTAATGCAATCCCAATAAAAATCAAGAGAGAATTTTTACTGAAATGGAAAAATAACTATGAAATTTATTTGGAAGGGCATGAGGCCCCCAATAGCCAAAGACATAATGAAAAAGAAAAATGAAATCAGAGGAATCATACTATATGACTTTAAAACACACTATAAAGCTACTGTGGTCAAAACTGCACGGTATTGGCATGAGGTTAGACATACTAACCAAAAGAACAGTATTGAGAGTTCTGATATACATCCTTTCATATACAGTCATCTGATATTCGACAAGGCCACCAAGCCCAATTGACTGGGAAAGAATGGCCTCTTCAACTAATGGTGCTTGGAGAACTGGACATCCATCCAAAGGAATGGGAGAGGAACACTATCTCAAATCATATACAAAAATCAACTCAAGATGGATCAAAGATCGAAATAAAAATTCAAAGCCATAAAGACCTTGTAAAATGTTGGGTAGAATTTACAACACCTTGGATAACAAATGGCTTTATGAACTTCACACCCAAAGCACGAGCATAGAAAGAAAAAAATAGATGAATGAAACCTCTTCAAAGTTAAAACCTTTTGTACCTCAAAGGAGTTTGTCAAGAAAATGAAAAGACAGCCTATTAATGGGAGAAATTATTTTGTAATCATATATCTGATAGGAGCCTAATATCCAGCATATATAAAGAAATCCTAAATCTCAAAAAAATAAAAAGAACACCAAAGACCCATTTGAAAAATAGGCAAGTGATTTGAATAGGGTTCTATTTTGGAGATTGTGCTCCTGAGTGTGACAGAGTTGGACTCACATGTGAGTTGTCTACACTGCTTCATCTTTTGCTTTTATTTGAACGTATTATTGGTGCTGGACTTGGTACCTGTTCATAAAAGAGACTTGATTCTCTGGGTTCTCTATTTGCCAGTTGGGCCCTGAGCCTCAACAGAGTCCCAACACATACTCTCCAGTTCATTGGACTCAACCAAGACAGCTAAGAAGGAGGTGAGAATGGACAACCACCACACCAGAGACCTTAGAAAGTCTACAAATGCAAGCAAGAGAGTCCCATTCATCAGCCATGTGGGATTGAAGTCCCCACTCACTTAGAGGTGGAGTGGGCATCACCATCCAAGAATTTTCAGGACTGAGAAATGAAATATAGACTAGAGTGGACTTGATGGTATTCTATTATAGACTTCTTGTGATTCTAACAAAGGAAGAAATTATATGGATGTGGAGACAGTGGCCACTGTCAAGAAAGGGTTACTGGTTTAGGATGTTGGATGGGGTGGGCATTTGGGACAGGGCACACCTATGGCAGTCTACTAGAGGATGTGTGAGTGAGTGTTTTGCCATAGTGTGTTGTATCATTGTGTGGAGCCCCACATAATGAGTGGAGAGGAGTTGGACTCCCCTCCTGGGGAGGCCC
>JAKSZT010054087.1:221392-234213 GCA_026826555.1 Tolypeutes matacus | reverse complement strand
GTACAAAGAAGTGAGGATGGACAACCACCACACCAGGGAACTGAGAGAGTCAACAATGCAAGCAAGAGAGTCTCATCCATCAGCCATGTGGGATTGAAATCCTCTCTCAATTAGAGGTGGAGTGGGCATCACCATCCTAGAATCCTCAGGATTGGGGAATAAAATATGGACTAGAGTGGATTTTCTGGTAGTCTATATAGACTTATTGTGATTCTAACAATGGAAGAAATTATATCATGGATTTGGAGACAGTAGCCACTGGAGGTGCTGAAGTCAGGGATAAAGAAAAAGAGGTGTAATGTGGGGGCATTTTCAGGACTTGGAATTGTTCTGAATGACATTGTGGTGACAGATTCAGGCTATTATATATCCTACCATCACCTACAGAATTGAGTGGGAGAGAATGTAAATTACAATGCTCCAAAATATGTTCATCAATTGCAATGAATGTACCACACTAATGAAAGAAGTTGTTAATGTGGGGAAAAGGGGGAAGTGTGTAGAGTGGGGCATATGGGAATACCTTATATTTTTAATGTAGCATTATAGGTAATTTAAGCATCTTTTAAACATAAATAAAATTATTATTTTTTTAAAAACCTTTAGATTACATAAATCTTACATAAAAAACAGAGGAGTTTCTTATGCCTCACCCCCTCCCCCTCCCACACTTTCCCTCATTCACATCATCCTTCATTACTGTGGTACATTTGTTAAAATGGATGAACACATATTGAAATATTGCTACTAAACATGGACTATAGTTACATTAAAGTTTATCACACACAATTTTGTAGGTTTTGACAAAATATATAATGGCCTGTATCTGTCATTGCAATGTCATGTAGGGAAGCCTCAATGTCCCAAAAATGCCCCCATGTTGCACCTAATTTCCCTTCACCCTCCCCTTAGAACCTCTGATGGCCTTTGATTTTATATCATTGATAAAAATTCTTCCATTGCTAGAATAATAACAAGTCTATAATAGAACTATAAGTCTATATTAGTCCATTATTCTTTTCTCCATCTAGAAGAATTTTGGATGGTGATGCGCACTCTATTTCAAATTGAATGGGGTCATAAGTCCTATAGGGCAGATGGATGAAGCTACCTTACTTGCAGAAGCACACACTCTTTGTTCCTTGGGATGAGTGTTGTCCATCAACATTTCCTTGTTAGTTGCCTTGGATAAGTTCAGTAAAACAGAGAGCAGGAATGGCAACTCTGGTGAGATTCAAGGTTCAGAGGGCACATAGATGGACAAAAGATTTAAGTCTTTGGGACAGATATTTATCAACAATATTGCTAATTATGGGTTCAAATAAAAGGAACAGTAGAGCCATGTGTAGGGAAACTATAAATGAGTCTCATTCTGTTACACTGAGGAGCATAAATTCCACAGTAAGGTCCTCTGAAAGGGTGCCGAATTCCTGAGCTGTCTTGCCTGCTTAAAGTGTCTGGATGTTTAGAGCCCACTGATAAGTACAGAATTCCTGAGCTTGTTTGCATTGCTTATAGTGTCTGGGTGTATAAAGTTCTCAGGAAACCCACTGATTGAGACATTGATTGCTATGACAGTCAAAGAGACCCTGCTGAGATATGCCTAAAATGGCAGTGGCCACTGGGGATTCTGAGGAGAGGGAGAGGGAAAAACAATTGTACTATGCAATTTTCCGGACTTGGGAATTGTCCTGAATGACATTGCAATGACAGATACAGGCTCTTATATATCTTGTCATAACATACAAATTGTGAGGGAGAGAGTGTAAGCCACAATGTAAACTGTAATCCACACTTTGTGGCAATGTTCCAAAATGTGTTCATCAATTGTAACAAATGTACCACACTAATGAAGGATGTTGTTAATGTGGGAAAATGTGGGAGGGGTTGGGCGTGGGGAATATGGGAATCCCCTATATTTTTTTTAATGTAATCTAAGTATCTTTCCAGAAAAAAATAAAATAGAACATTAAAAAAGTAGTTTAGTCATTAGAAGAGTCCACATATATATGCATAGAGCCCCAGTGGGACTAGGAGACATTAGATATGAAATAAGATTTTTACTGGCATTTTTATATTTAAAAAATTGAAATGTCCACCAAATATAATGGGGTATACTGGGTGGGAGATGCTCATAATGTGGGAAACTCTCTGTAATAGCTCCACAATTTTTCTGTAGAGTAATACTATTCAAAAATAAAGGTCATTAAAAATTAAAATGTTAGTGAAATGTAAATACTTTGGAAACAGTGAACTCTGAGCTTGACTCCAGACTCAACTACATGCCTTGGATAAGATCATTGATCTGAATCACATTATTCAACCATAAACTCAGAATATAGATATCAATTTCATAGAGTAATCAAAGATTAAATGAAATACTGAATATAAGATGTCTAGCAATTTGTCTAATTTTAATAAGCGAATTTTTAGATAAATTATGTCTTAATCCCTCATAGATTATTCCTGACCTTTCTATTCCCACTTCTTTTTCAACATTTTTAAATTGAAATTTATCTTTCACATGTGATCAAACATAAACAGTAACTGTATAATAAAAGAAGTGAGCCTATAAAAGAGACATGCATATCATCATACAAGTCTCCCATACTTCACCCCACAACCAATCTGTTGCATTATTGTGAAACAATTATTGCAAACTATGAAGTAACAGAGCCTTGTCAAACATTACTAGTAACTATAGCCTATATCTTACATTTGGTGTGTTTTTCACCCAACCCACCCTATTATTAACATCCTGTAATAGTATTAGATATTTGTTATAGTTCATGAAAGGATGTTCTCATATTTATTCTAGTAATCACAGTCCATCATCTATCAATGGATTCCCTGTGTTATACAGTTCCTTGCTTTGTACAATCCTTCAAATGCATATACTCATTGACTCTCATTTTCATCACAGAGTTGTGATGTCATCACCTCAGTCAATTTAGAATGTTTTCATTACCCCAAAAGGAAAAATCCCATACCCCCTTATACTCACCTATTTATGTCCCTTAGAATTGATATATTATCTTTTTGCCACTGATGGAAAAATATTGCAATGTTACTATTAACTATTGTCTAAAAGTTACATTAGTTGTAACTTTCTCTTATATCACCATATTCTTAGCACTTTGTAAAATAAAAACATTCTTATACTAGTAACCACTTCTACTGTACTACTTCCACACCTCTTTATCTCTCCATGGCTTTGACAGCATTGTACCAGAATGACCTTTCTATTGCTCTAGCCTGATCATAGACATTACCTGCCATAAAACCTCACTGAATCTCCACTACCTTCAGAATTAATATCAATCCTGTATCCAAAAAGTAAAGTTCTCTATTATCTAGGTACTGGCTACCTGGCCACACTGATGCATCACTTTTCATCCCTGACCAACACTGTTGGTCACATATTAAAAAATTTAGGTGATTTCCTAAGCACAACTTTTGTTTAATTGATTTCCAAATAAACTCCTAAGCTTCCTCTTGCAATCTCCATGCAAAAGGACTCCAAATCCTTTTTTAGTATTCAATACAATGATACAAGTACCTGGGGTGCCTTCACCAATCTCTCCAGGAAGAGTCATCAACTTTATGAACCACTTCACCAGGATTTCCATGCCACCTAAAGATAGTGCATTTATTCATGCCCATGATTATTGTCCTCTTAAACTCCGAGTCCCTTGAGAGGAAGAACAAATTCTTATCATCTGTTCATCACCAGAACATAATTTATTAATGTAATTTATTAATTGTTAAATAAATGTTTGTTGAATGCTTTAAAGGGCTAATGGTGTAAGGACATTCAATATATAGTGCCATGACTGAGAGACAACACCACATGAGAGAGTCAGGAAAATGAATAAAGTTTAGTGTACCCAGACTCTGCCTCCAGAATCAAGAATTTCCGCTTGGTAGAAGTTTGTATCATTAAACTTTCCTTAACTTTCTTTCCATGCTGATGCTTCTAAAGTTGCCACCAATAAAAGAAGTCCCTCAAACCATACTTCATCCCCCAGAACTTGAGAAATTTCTGTGACTCACCCATTTATTATCAAGGGAGCATCTCAATTTCAGTGATCCAGTTTCTTCCTTGGGTAATGAATGAAGTTGAAAGCTCTTCTCCAATGAAGGTCAAGTTGATGGAGGTGTCATGAGTCCTCAGGAAGGCACAATTTTCATTTCTTTTCAGTGAGAATATTAATGCCGACTTGAGATGGTGTAGAAGAAGCATTTACAGTTTCTGTCAATTTAGGGCATGAATTCCCATGAGCCACATTAATGAAATATTCTTTTGTCTCTCAACAACTCCCCCTCAGTTTTCTGGAACTAGGAGAGAAAAACAGAATGCAATCATGTGGCAATTTTTACTCATGGCAGAACGTTTTGGAGATCCATATACATGTCTTATCCCACTGCACTGTTTCCTCCTAGGAGGATGTCAACTCTCTTTTGTTTTGTCTCTGAATTCGGTTACTCCATAATAATTTCTCTTTCAATCTCTAAGGTGTATTTCCTTCTCCAAAGGGTTAAAGAACATAGTTGGTTATAATTTGTTGAGATACAAATATTTTATGCCAGTACTCATTGGCACACACACACACAAAACCCCTCATCAACTCACAACTTTGTTTTTATCATGATTTCATTCCATATAAATTGACTGTTTTACCTTAATACTGGAAAAGTCATCCCTGTAAAGAAGGCATAGGGTAAGAGGATTGAAGGATAGACTCAAAGACATGATCTCTGGGGGTGTCTACAAAAATAGAGGTCTCATGGGTGCAGTAATAACTCATCATTTTTTAGGTTTCTGTTTTGAAAAAAGTGGTTCTACTATAAGACAGGTTCACACATAGTACACAAAGTTTATTTAATATTATCACATTCCATGTAGCACAATATTGATATATTTAAAAGATTATATTAATAGTTATAAAGGTGCCTTGATAATCCAAACTCATGTTTGAGGTGACTAATAATATACAACAAAGGGTATATGACCATTTTTTGAGTTCTGCATTATGAATGAGAAGTACAGAGACCTGTGTTTGCTTATTACAGAGAGAACCAATCTATTTGGCTATTTTGGGAGAAGAGAGGTTAAATCTTTGTGAGATGAATGCATCTAAGGCATGATTCAAAGGTTGGATAAATGATAGCCAGATGAACATACTATGGAAAACTGTGCAAATTGGGCAGAATCCTCACCTCCTGGATTCATTACTTGTCCCTTCACCAATATTGGCAATATTGAAACTTTATAACATAAGATGTTGTATTTCAAATTTCCCTTACAACAAATAGGAAGAAACAAATTTTATGGAGAGAGAGAACTGGTGGTATTGGCCCCAAGAATTCAGAGCCATTCATTCATTCCTTTTGTTTGATTTTCTAAAATAATACTAATAAAAAAAATATTAAGAGACTTTTTTTTTAAGGTACCAGGGCCAGGGACTGGACCCAGGACCTTGTATGTGGGCAGCAGGCACTCAAAAACTTGAGTTACATCACTCCCCAGAGAACTTTTAATAAAGTGAAAATTGTCACAGAGATAAATGGGAAAATCAGTGTATGGTGAGTTTAATGTTCATATTACACTTTCTATAATCTCTAAATTGTCATGGCCATGAATAAATGATGACAGAATTTTGGTTGCTCTGTACCCAGCAGAGTTTCCGGCACATTTCAGGTGTGTAATACTTGATTGTTAAATGATCTAGTAGATGAAGCATCTGATTGTTACTCAATTCCTTAGGAATTCAGTTTTCTATAGAGCACTGACCAAGATGTAGGTGTATTTTTTGGAGAGGACAAGTAAATTATGGGAAATGGGTATCACATTGATAGAGGATTGCCTTGACTGTGGTCTGGTTCCAGAGAGTTTTTGGGAAACTTTACAGCTGAAATCCAGAATTCATTCTGATCCCACAGTGAAGTAACATCAATGTAAGGCAAACCTATCTGGCAAATCTGTGGGCTGAGAATCACGTGGGTGAAGCCTGCTCCAGATCTGGGTTTCAGTATGCCTTAAAGTCCCAACCCTGTAAATGTTTTTCATCTTGTGCTTCTTGTATTTTCTGTTGTAATTGTTCATTTGTTTGCATCATTTTATACTTAAAAAAAAATATGGTCCTTGTGCACTGCTGGTAGGAAGGTGAAATGGTGCAGATGCCATACAAAAAAGTTTGGCAGTCCTCAAAAAGTTAAACATAGAATTTCCATTTGACCCATCATTTCTACTTCTAGGAATAAATATCAAATAATTGAAAACAGGTGTTCAAACACAAATGTTCACATGAATGTTCACAGAAGCACTATTCACAAGCTAGCGCCCATGGGTCCAATCTGGTCCACCACCATTTTATAAAAGTCTCTATAAAAGAACTTTAATTGAATTATTTGCTTAAGCTTCCTCTCTAGTTGTTTGAAAATTAGAAGTCATAGAGATGAAGTGATCTGAATTTTGGGTGGAAAAATTAACCTAAATGTTTCCAGAGGGGACTTCCAGGAAAATAGTGTTGAAGTAGGGAGGTAGAGTTTGACCCTCTCACATAAAAGGTGGAGAGAAGGCAGGATCCTATCTAAAAGGAGCTTATTTGGATATATATAGAACAGGAAGGTGTTCTTGAGTCCTCTAGGAGGGTACTAGAATGATAATGAAACCCAAGGAAACTTGTGAGTTACTCAACCCTGTGTCTGTTAATGGCACATATACCCCAACCTCAGGGCAACGGACTTGGAGGGTGCATTCCCTGGGAGGAAGAGGGGTCTGAAAGAGGGTGAAGATTTTTTTTTTTGCAGTAAGTTTGGCCGACTGAACACCCTTTGAATCTCAGAAATGACCCCAACCCAATAGAGGGAGGGAAGCTCAGGCAGGTTGTCAAGCCCAGCTGTCAAGGGAAAGAAAGGAGCTAGATGAGAGAGGTGAGGGACAGGCATCTAAGCAGCAAGACTCTAGCAAATTATAGTCTAAATCACCTGAGGAAAAGAGGGCACATAGATTTCTAAAGCCCAATCAACTTGAGGAGTCAATTCGGTTGAGTGTGGGTAGATTGGGAAGGGTGGGATAGAATACCCAGGATACTAAGGGGAGAGCAGAAATAGACAGGTAGGCATTTCTGAAGAGCAAGTGTGATTCCTAATAGTGGAGGGCAAGATAGTGTGTCATGACCTCTTGTTGCATGTAACTATGTACCTTGTCAACCAATGACAGTCCCCCAAGTTCAGGGGCAGTGTCAAGGAAAGCAGGACGATCCACTGATGGGCTCTTGTTATTGATGACTAGCCTTATGAGTCTTGGCTCTTGAAATTGAAACTTAGTCTACTGTTATGGGTGCCTAATTGTTGCCTCATGAGAGCCTCCTTGTTGCTCAAATGTGGCCTCTCTCTAAACTCAGCATATGAATGCATTATCTTCCTCCCAGCATGGGACATGACTCTCAGGGATGAGCCTCCCTGGCAACGAGGGATTACTAACAAGTGCCAATGGGCAATACAACTGGAAAAAGACCTTGAATAAAATGGGGAAAGGTAAATACAAATGAGTTCATATGGCTAAGAGACTTCAAAGTGAGTTGGGAGGTCATCCCAGAGGTAATGCTTATGCACATCTCAGTAGGACCTCATAGGTTCTTATGTGGATACACCCCAAAGAGAGGGGCTCCTGAGGGCTCTGGAAACACCCAGGTATTATATCAGGGCAGATAGCCCCAGAGTTTTGTGCCTTATCAGTGGGTGCTACTTTGAAATCCTTGCTCCTGAGAGTGACAGAGTTGGACCCAAATATGTCTTCCCTGCACATGGTCAATCTGTCCCTTCTATTCAAACCTATATGTGTTGCCAGAGTTTGTAGGTGTACTTCCAGAGACCATAGTCTTTGGGCTGTCCATGTGCCATCTGGGCCCAGAACCTTAGTGGATCTGAAACTCCTACCCTACAGCTCAATGGGCTCACCCTGGACACCTGGGGGGGGAGATGATGATGGACAACAGCCATCCCAGGGAATGGAGAGAGTCTGCAGCTGCAGGCAGTAATATCCCATCCATCTTACCCATGAGATATAAGCCCTCTTTCACTTGGAGGTGGAGTGGACATCACCATCTCAGACTCCTCAGGATTTCAGGAGGAGCTATGGACTAGAGAAGACTTATGGGTATTCTGTTATAGACAGTGGAAGTAATTACAACATTAATGTGGAGCCAGTGGCCACCAGACGCTTTAGGGGCAGGGAGAGGGAAAAGCAGCTGTAATACAGGGACTTTTTCAGGACTTGGGAATTATCTTGAGTGACATTACAATGACACATAGAGACCATTTTATATCATTATATAGCATGCAGAACTGTGTGAGAGAGTGTGGTCTACAATGTGAACTATGGCTCATGCTTAGTGACAAAGCTCCAGGATGTGTATATCATTGCAGGTGTTGTGCCAACTTATGAAGAATGTTTATGTGGGAGGTCGTGGGAGGTGTGGGAGGTGGGGAACAAGGGAATCCCTTTAATTTTTGTGTAACATTTATGTAATCTAAGCATGTTTTAAAAAATAAAAAAATTAAAAGATTAATGAATAAAAAAAAAAAGAAGACACTTGGAGAACATATTGAAGAAATTGGAAATGTGCACAGAAAGATATGGGATATTATGGTGATGAATGGCATAATGCAAGAAGTCAAAAACACTGGAAACACAAACCAGCAGATTTGAACAGGCAGAGGAAAGAATAAGTGATGTGGAAGACAGTACATCAGAAATCAAACAGATAGTAGAACAGATAGATTAAAAGAGAAAAAAACCCAGCAGGGATTTAGGGACTTGTATGATAGCATTAAAGACACAAACATATGCATTAAAGGCATCACAGAAGGAGAAAGAAGGGAAAGTAGACAGAAGGAGTGATGGAGAAAATAATGGCTGAAAATTTCCCAACTCTACTAAAAGACATGGTAGTACATGGCCAGGGAAGCACAGCACACCCCAAAGAATATAAACACTAACAGGCCTACCACAAGACAAATAACTTTTCAAGTTGTCAAATGCTCAGGATGAAGAGACAATACTAAAAGCAGCAAGAGAAAAGAGATCCATTACATACTATGGAGGCTTGATCAGATTAAGTGCTGATTTCTCACCTGAAACCATGGAAGGCAGAAGACATTGGTATTACATAGTTAAGGTGCTAAAAGAAAGAAAGAAAAAAAACTCCAATCAAGAGTTATCTATTAAGCAAAGCTGGCATTCAACAATGAGGGAGAGTTCAAAATATTCACAGATAAATGGAAATTAAGAAATTTGTCAATAAGAAACCTGCCATTCAAGAAATACTAAACTGAGTTCTAGAGATTGAAAGGGGAAAATAGGAGAGAGAGATTTGGAAGAGAGTGTAAGAATAACTAAAAAACTAAAAACAGAAATTAAAACAGCATATGGTGTACATAAACCTAAAGAGAATATAGCTAAAGTAAGAAATTCCTCGACAGTAATAACATTGAATGTTAATGGATTAAACTCTCCAATCAAGAGACACAGATTGACAGAATGGAAAAGAAAATATGACCCATCTATATACTGTCTGCAAGAAACACAGCTTAGATCAAGGAACACAAGGAGGTTGAAAGTGAATGGTTGGAAAACAATATTACATGCAAAAAATAACTAAAAGGGAGGGAGTAGCTATGCTAATATCAGACAAAATAGACTTTAAATGCAAAACTATTGTAAGAGACAAAGAAAGCCACTATCTATCTACTATATATTAATTACATGGTTAATCTATCAAGAAGAAAGAACAATCATAAACATTTATGCACCTAAACAGGGCACCTCAAAATACATGAGGCAAAAATTGAAAAAACTAAGTGGAGGTATAGATGCCTCTACAATTATAGTGGGGAATTTTGCTACACCACTTTCACTATTAGAGAGGACATCCTGACAGAGAATCAGTAAAGAAACAAAGGCCTTGAATAATACATTAGAAAATCTGGACCTAACAGACATATACAGAACATTACACCCAATACAGTGGGATATACATTCTTTTCAAGTGCACATGGGTCATTCTCCAAGATAGACTGCATGAGAGGCCACAGAACCAAATGAATTCAGAAAGATTGAAATTATACATAGTAATCTCTCTGACCACAATGGAATGAAGCTGGAAATCAGTAAGAGGCAGAGAACCAGATTAGACACAAAGATAGGGAAGTTGAACAACACACCTTTAGACAATCACTGGGTCAAGGAGGAATTTGCAAAAGATCAATAACTATCTTGAAATGAATGAAAATGACAATACAACATATCAAAACTTATGGCATGAAGCAAAAGCTATACTGAAACAGAAATTCATAGCCATAAATGTGTATTTTAAAAAAAGAGGAAAGAGCTAAAATTAAAGACCTAACTACACACCTGGAGGAATTAGAAACAGAACAAAAAAATTACCCAAAGGAAGTATAAAGAAGGAAATAAAGATTTCAGCAGAACTAAATGAAATTGAAAATAAGAAAGCACTAGAAAAACTAAACAAAACCAAAAGCTGGTTCTTTGAGAAGATTAATAAAATTGATAAACCCTTATCTAGACTAACAAAGAAAAAAAGAAAGAATATACAAATACATAAAATAAGAAACAAGGAAGGGGCTATCACCACTGATGACACAGGATGAAAAAGTATCATAAGAGGATACTTTGAAAAATTGTATGCCAACAAGGTGGATAATTTAGAGGAAATGGACAAATTCCTAGAAACACCCAAGCAGCATACTTTTACAAAATAAGAAATTGATGAACTCAACAGATACATCACAAGCAACAGATAGAATTAGTCATCAAAAACTTCCCAACTAAGAAGAACCCAGTACCAGATTGTTTCACAGTTGAATTCTACCATTCTTGAAAGAACTAACACCAATGCCATAGAAACTCTTCCAGAAAATATAAGTGGAGAGATCACTGACTAACTCGTGCTATGAGGCCAAAATCACCCTAATACTAAAGCCAAAGACTCCACAAGAAAGTAAAGCTATAGACCAATCTCTCTAATGAACCTCAATGCTAAAATCCCCAACAAAATAGTTTCTAATAGTATTCAACAACACATCAACTGAATTATACACCATGACGAAGTGGGTTTCAACCCTGGTATGCAAGGATGGTGCAACATAAAGAAATCAATCAACATAATATACCACATTAACAGATTGAAAGAAAAAAAATCACATAATCATCTCTATAGATCCAGAAAAGCATTCAGCAATATATAGCACCCTTTCCTGAAAGAAAAAAAAAAAAAAAAAAAAAAACACTTCAAAAGAAAGGAATAGAAGGAAATATCCTCAACATGATAAAGGGCAAAGGCAAAAACCCACCACTAACAACATATTCAATGATGAAGTGCTGAAACTTTCCCTCTAATATCTGGAACAAGGACAAATATTACATGACATCACCGATATCAATTAAGCAAATTGAGCAGACTCACAGATTTAGAGTATGGAAGATAGGTTTTCAGGAGACAGAAAGGCAGAAGATTGTGAGCCAATCCACATATAAACAGAATCTTTGAGCAGGTGGAAAGGTGTAGTTGTGCAGTGGATGGGCATGACAGTAGTACAATGATGTTATTGGGTTGGGTAGTGCAGATTTGGGGGTGGAAGTAGGTAGGGTGGGGTGGACTGTCCATGGAACTGGGGGAAGGGTTGTGGAAGGGAGCGGGTGAATTCCCATCATGGGGAGCCCTACCACATTCTCTAATGGAACATCAAGAGTCCCTTGAGTACAGTGGCAGTGACTAATGAAAGCAAATGGAACATTGATGGACTCTTGATAATGATGAATGTACTTATGAACATTTACTTTTGAAAGGGATATTTAGGGATATTGGAATTGTTCTGCATGACATTACAATGACATATATGGGCCATTATACATTTTGTCAAAGCTTATAAAATTGTGTGGGGTAAAGTGTAAACCATAATATAAACTATAGGCCTTGGTTAATAGCAGTGCTTGAATATGTATTCGTCAAGTGTAACAAATGTACCACACTAATGAAAGATGTTGTTAATGGGGAAACATGTGGGAGGAGGAAGGATAAAGTATATGGAAATCTCCTATATTTTCAATGTAACATTTATGTAATCTAAAGCTTCTTTTAAAATAACAATTAAAGAGTTCAATGTTTTAAATAAATAGGTACATTAATAGATAGTAAATAGTTTTATGCACATAGTCCTAGGACTATGTTGGCACCCAAAGACTAAAAACTAGAGCTATGAGTACTGAAAAATTGTTTATCGGTTATATCGGGGAAGTGAACATCATAAAATCAGTTTCCAAAATCTTTTCATCAAGGGAGCCAGTCATATTTAAAGCAGGAAGTCTTCTGGAGTCTCACAGACCAAGATCACAAGTCCTCCATGGCTGGGCTTGCAGGTTTCTGTGCCTGGCTTGAAGTATTCTGCAAGGTAGGGAGAAATATGACAATGGCTATAGACAATGAAGGCTACCTGTGTATTATTTATCCTGATTGTGACCCTTAACTGTCTTTGACTTGATTCCTAGTTGATTTTCCCACTGTATCTACAGTGGATAGCAGGGAAGAAATTTCAAGAAGGATGTTATTAAATTTAGATTATGTGACTTGGATGAGTCCATTGAGCTGTAGGGTAGGAGTTGCAGCTCCACCTAGATTTCATGCACACCTGGCACATAGGTAGGCGGGAGGCTCCAGTCACTGGAAGTATACCTAAGAAACTCCAGCATCACATGTAGGTTTGAATAGAAGGGACTGGTGAACCATGTGCAG
>JAKSZT010054087.1:117972-135428 GCA_026826555.1 Tolypeutes matacus | reverse complement strand
GCCTGGAACCCCTTGCAGCTTGGGTGAACAAAATAGCTGGATTGAATAAACACCAGGCAGAGGGGAGGGGTAAATCTGTTCAGGAAGTTGATTTACCTAGCTGCCCAGGGATAAGCCCCAAACCCTGCCAAGCTGGTGAGAGAGAGCATTCTCTGAGAGAGGGAGAGTTCTTCCAGAAGGTGGAGAGGGGTTTCCCTTTTGTTGATTTGGCTGCCTGGACCCCCTCATAGCTTTGGGGAGCAGATAAGCTGGCTTGAATCAGTGCCAGACTAAGAGTAGAGCCGAATCTACTGAGGAAACCTAATTTACCCAGCAGCCCAGTGACACTGAGGCTTGGATCCAGAGGGGGCAGAGTCAGCCAATTTTATTTTTCTGCACTGACAAGAATCAGAGCTTCAGCTCCCCTGGAGAGGCCAGGAAGTGGGAAGTGCTTGATTAGTTCCAACGAGCCTAGTTAGGGTCCCCTCAGTGAAGGGGGTGGTCTAGAAGAGGTCTTATTTTGGGTCCTGTATTTTGCCAAAAAAAAAAAAAATGAAGAAGACAGTCACTTTAAAAAATGGAAAATAAATTCTTCTTTTTAATTTAGTTTAATAGCTAAAATCTGTCACAAAACCTGCAGATAGAACCCTGCAGGGAATAGATTGATAAACACAAGCAGGCTGTAATGTTCCACAAGGGCCTTAGAAGGAACACTGTTCCTACTTAGCTTTGCTTGACTGCTTGCCCAAGGGGTTGTTTGGTTTTTCTCTGTGTATTTGTTGTCTCTTGCTTTTCTTTCCTCTTTCCTCCCCCCCTTCTTTTTTCTTTCATTAAAAAAAAAAAATTAGCTGCTGCTAGCTTGTCTGTTCTTTGCTGTGCTATTTCTTCAGTGATTTCCCATTCTCTGTCTATATTGATTTTGTATCCCAAGCTATCTCTTATCATTCCTTCATCTTTCTGTCTTCTGCTTTCTGTTGTGGTTCTTACATACCAAGTTTTCTCATTTGCTCACAACTTAAGGGTGTCAATTGCTATTCTGTGTATTCTGTTTTCTTCCTTTTTATTAATATTAATTTTTTCCATTCAGCCCATTCTTTACTTTTTCACTCCCTCCTCATCATTCTAGCCTTCTAATTCATCATATATATATTCCTCTTTTTGGTTTCCTAGCCCATTTTAGGTACTCCAGTTTTTTTCCTTATTATTCTACACTGCCTACATGAGCTAAATATTCATTTCAGTAAGTCTTATATAGCCCCTCTTCTAAGTTTTATCAATATTACTATTATCCTTCCTTTCTCACATCTTTTGATTCCTCTGGCACTAATCTTTTGCTTTCAAGGTAACATAGAGAGAAGAAAGGAAATAAAATAAGAAGAAAAGTATCAAATAGACAACTTAACACACAACCAAAACCACTAGCTAAATAAAACTTTAGAGCAGAGAGAGAAGCTAATCAACTGAATAAACCCATCAAGAAACCAAAAATTACAAACCACACTGAGAACCGGAAGACATGGACCAGTCCAATGATCAGACTAAAAACAAAGAAGAGATACAGAACATTGAACAATTAATCAAAGTTTCCAAACAAATATCATGGACCAACGTAATGAAGTGAAGGAAGAGATTAAGGATATAAAGAAGACACTGGGACAACATACTGAAGAAATTGTAAACATACCCAAAAAGATAACGGATATGATGGTGATCAATGGCACAATCCAAGAAATCAAAAAGAAGCTGGGTTCACATAACAGCAGATTTGAACAGGCAGAAGAAAGAATTAGTGATGTGGAAGACAATACATCTGAATTCAAACAGTTAGTAGAATAGATAGACAGTAGAACAGACAAAAAAAAAAAATAGAAAATATCCAGCAGGGACTCAGGGATTTAACTGACAACACAAAATGCACAAGCATTTGCATTATGGGAATCCCAGAAGGAGAATAGAAGGGAAAGGGAACAGAAGGAGTGTTGAAGGAAATAATGGCTGAAAACATCCTAACCCTACTGAGGGAGCTGTATGGGCAGATCCAGGAAGCACAGAGCACCCCATACAGTATAAATCCCAACAGGCCAACTCCAAGACATATATTCATCAAAATGTTCTATTCTCAAGACAAGAGAATATACTCAAGGCAGCAAGAGAAAAGAGAACCATCACATACAAAGGAAGCACAATAAGATTAAGTGCTGATTTCTCATATGAAACCATGGAGGCAAGAAGACAGTGGTATGACATAGTCAAAGTACTAAAAGAAAAAAATTTCCAGTCACAAATTCTGTATCAAGAAAAACTGGCATCCAAAAATGATGGACATTTCAAAATATTCACAGATAAACAGAAATTAAGATAGTATGTCAATAAGAAACCTGCATTTCAAGAAATACTAAAGGAAGTACTACAAGTTGAAAGGAAAAAAACAAGGGAGAGAGAGTTGGAGGAGTGTCTAAAAACAACTAAAAAACAAAAACAGAAACAAAACAACATATGACATACATTAACCCAAAGAAAATATGGCTGAAGTAAGAAATTCGTTGCAAATAATAACACTGAAGGTTAATGGATTAATTTCACAAATCAAGAGACACAGATTTGCAGAATAGATAAGGAAATATTATCCAACTTTCTGCTGTCAGCAAGAAACCCACCTTCGACCCAGGGATTCAAGGAGGCTGAAAGTGAATGGCTGGAAAACAATGTTACAAGCTAACAATAACCAAAAAAGGTCAGAAGTAGCTTTTCTAATATCAGGCAAAATAGACTTTAAATGCAAAACTATTGTAAGATTCCCATGTTGCCCACCTCCCACAACTCCCACCACATCCCACAAAAACATCACCCAAAAGTGTGGCCCACCACCCGCAAAGGACTTACACATCCTGGGGCCTTGCCACCAACCATAGTGGGTTCAGTGTAATATTTTAGGTAATCTAAGCACCTCTTAAAATATGTTTATATATATAAAAATAACATTTTTGTAAGCAAATGCACATATATGCATATATATTTATATATCATTTTACAAATATTGGTATGTATTGTGAAAATTTTGATTTTTACCCACAATAAAAAATAAATAAATAAATAAATAAATAATAAAAATAAAACTAATTCTGAGCAAAAAAACCCCAAACTATTGTAAGAGACAAAGATGGACACTATATATTAGTAAAAGGGGTAATCTCTCAAGAAGAAAGAACAATCATAAACATTTATGCTCCTAATTGGTTTCCTCAAAATACACGAGGCAAACTCTGGAAACACTAAGTGGAGAAATAAATGCCTCTATAATTATAGCAGGGGACTTTAATACACCATTTTCATCATTAGACAGAACATCTAGACAGAGAATCAATAAATAAACAAAGTCTCACAGCAACACATTAGAGGACCTGGACTTAATAGACAAATACAGAACACTACACCCAAACACAGCAGGATTTACATTCTTCTCAAGTGCATATGGATCATACTCCAAGATAGACCACATGCTAAGCCACGGAACAACTCTCAGTGAATTCAGAAAGATTGAGATTATGCAAAGTAATTTCTCTGATCACAGTGGAATGATATTGGAAATAACTAAGGGCCAGAGAAACAGGTTAGGCACCAAGATATGGAAGTTAAACCATACATTCTTAGACAAAAAGTGGGTCAAGGAGGAAATCTCAAAAGAAATCAGTAACTACCTTGAAACTAATGAAAACAACAACACAACATATCAAAACCTATGGGATGCAGCAAAAGCTGTACTGAGAGGGAAGTTCATATCCATAAATAAATATATAAGAAAGAGCTAAAATCGAAGACCTAACTGCACACTAGGAGGAATTGCAAAAACAACAACAAATTAAACCTAAAGGAAGTAGAAAGAAGGAAATAACAAAGATTGGAGCAGAATTAAATGAAATAGAGAATAAGAAAGCTGTGGAAAAAAATAAACAAAAACAAAAAAGCTGGTTCTTTGAGAAAATCAATAAAATTGACAAACCCTTAACCAGACTAACAAAGAAAAAGAAAATAGAAGCAAATACACAAAATAAGGAATGTGCAAGGGGATATCACTACTGACCCCACAGAAATAAAGATATTATAGGAGGATACTTTGAAATATTATATGCCAAGAAGAATGATAATTTAGAGGAAATGGACAAGTTACTAGAAATTCACAAACAGCATACATTGATGAAAGAAGAAATTGATCAACGCAATAGTCCAATTAAAAGTAAAGTGATAAACTCAGTCATCAAAAATCTCCTAACTATGAATAGTCCAGGACCAGTTGCATCACAGCTGAATTCTACCAAACATTCCAGAAAGAGCTAACACCAATTCTACTTAAGCTCTTCCAAAAAAATAGAAGTAGAAGGAATTTTGCCTAGCTCATTCTACGATGCCAACATTACCCTAATACTGAAACCAAACAAAGATACCACAAGGAAGGAAAATTACAGATCAATTTCTCTAATGAACCTAGATGCTAAAATCCTCAACAAAATACTTGTTAATAGCATTCAACAACATATCAAAAGGATTATACACCATGACCAAGTGGGTTTCATCCTGGGTATGCAAGGGTGGTTCAATATAAAAAATCAATCAATGTAATACACCACATAAACAGATTGAAAGAAAAAAAAAAACAAAAATATGATCATCTCTATAGATGCAGAAAAAGCATTCGACAAAATACAGCACTCTTTCCTGGTAAAAACACTGCAAAAAATAGGAATAGAAGGAAACTTCCTGAATATGATAAAGGGTATATATGAAAAACCCAAAGCTAACATCATCTTCAATGGTGAAATCCTAAAAGCCTTCCCTCTGAGATCAGGAACAAGACAAGGATGCTCACTATCACCACTCCTATTTAATATTGTCTTTGAAGTACTTGTTCAAGCACTGAGGCAAGAAAAGGATATAGAAGGTATCCAGATTGGAAAAGAAGAAGTAAAAATTTCATTATTTGCAGACGACATGATCTTATATGTAGAAAGCTCTGAGATATCTACAACAAGACTTCTAGCACTTATAAAGGAGTTCTGTAATATTGTAGGCTATAAAATCAATGTTCAAAAATCAGTAGCATTTCTGTACACCAATAACTAGGAAGCTGAGGAGGAAATTTAAAAAAATTTCTTTTACAATAGTAACTAAAAGAATCAAATAAGTAGGAGTCTAATTAACTAAAGATGTAAAGGACTTATATACAGAAAACTACACAACACTGTTAAAGGAAATCAAAGAAGACTTAAATAAATGGAAGAATATTCCCTGTTCATGGATAGGAAGACTAAGCATCATCAAGATGTCTATCCTACCCAAACTAATCTACAGATTTAATGCAATCCCAATAAAAATCAACATTGTATTTTTTAAGGAACTGGAAAAACTATCTACAAAATATATTTGGAAAGGTAAGAGACACCAAATTGCCAAAGACATATTGAAAAAGAAAAATTAAGTTGGAGGTATCAAATTACCTGACTTTAAAACACACTATAAAGCTACAGTGATCAAAACTGCATGTTATTAGTACAGGGAAAGACATACTGACCAATGGAACCGAATTAAGAGTTTTGATATAGATTCTCATATATACAGTCATCTGATATTCAACAAGGCCACCAAGCCCACTCAGTTGGGAGAGAATGGCCTCTTTATCAAGTGGTGCTTGGAGAACTGGATATCCTTATCCAATAGAATGAGAGAGGAATATCATCTCACACCTTATACAAAAATCAACTCAAGATGCATCAAAGATATAAATATAAGAACCAAAACCCTAAAGACCTTGGAAGATAATGTAGGGAAGCATCTACAGGACCTTGTAATAGGAAATGGTTTCATGAACATCACAACCAAAGCACGAGCAGCAAGAGAAAAAATAGATAAATGGGATCTCATCAAAATTAAAAACTTCTGCACCTCAAAGGATGTTATTAAGAAAATAAAAATGCAGCCTATCCAATAGGAGAAAATATTTGGCAACCATATATCTGATAAGAGCCTAATATCCTGCATATATAAAGAAATCTTACATCTTGAAAATAAAAGGACAAACAACCCATTTAAAAAATGGGCAAGTGACCTGAAAAGACACTTCTCCAAGGAAGAAATACAAATGGCAAAAAAGCTGATGAAAAAATGCTTGACATCTCTAGCTATTAGGGAAATGAAAATCAAAACTACAATGAGATACCATCTTACACACATCAGTATGGCAGCTATTTAAAAAACAGCAGAAATAAGTGTTGGAGAGGATGTGGAGGAATAGGAACACTCATCTACTGCTGGTGGGACTGTGGAATGGTCCAGTCACTGTGGAGTACAGTTTGGCAGTTCCTCAGAAAACTAACAATAGATCTTCCGTATGATCCAGCGATTCCACTGCTGGGTATATATTCAGAAGAATTGAAAGCAAAGACACGAACAGATATATGCACACCAAAGTTCATAGCAGCTTTGTTCACAATTGCCAAAAGTTGGAATCAGCCCCAGTGCCCATCAACAGATGAATGGATAAACAAAATGTGGTACATACACACAATGGAATATTACTCAGCTGTAGGAAGGAGTAAAGTGCTAACTCACAGAATAACATGGATGAATCTTGAGGAACTTATGTTGAGTGAAGGATGAACATTGAAGGCATTGAAGGATGAACAGTATATGAGCTCACTGATTTGAGTTGAGGAAAGTGAGCAGTCTCTGAGAACCATTGTCTGAAAGATAGGTTAACAAGGGAGAGAAAGAGAAGAGTAAGTTGTGAGACATCACCCATATAGACATAGTCTATGGTAAAGTGATAGAGTATAGTTGCATATTGAAGGATAGGATAGGTGGGTGGTGATATTACTGGGTTTGGTGGTGAAGGGTTGATAGGTGGGTAGATTAGGAAGGACAGGTTAGAATACCCAGGGCATGTAACTATGAATCTTGACATCCAATAAGTCAAGACAGTGGAGTGTCTTATGCCCCAGGGGGATGGGGAGGAAGGAAGAGAAAAGGTCAAAAGGGGTATTTAGTGGTCATGGGAAATGTTTTTCATTACCTTACAGTAATAGACACAGGACATGGTAAATATCATTAAAAATTATTAAACTCTACCGCCTAAATTTTAAACTATACTGTAAACCATTGACAATGTTTAGTAGCTATGTTTCACTATCTGTATAACAGTTATAACAATGTTACCATCCACACACACAAAAAAGTTTTTAATATGGGGTGAGGAAAGGGTAAGGAGGTTGGGTA
This sequence comes from Tolypeutes matacus, assembly GCA_026826555.1. NCBI lineage: Eukaryota > Metazoa > Chordata > Mammalia > Cingulata > Chlamyphoridae > Tolypeutes > Tolypeutes matacus. The sequence goes on along the minus strand of JAKSZT010054087.1, from coordinate 128,183 downwards.
TAAGAGAGTCTCTAGGATTCTGTGTGTGACTTTGCTGTGACCCAAAACTTCTTTGAAAATTCAATGAAAATTTGGGAGACAATGGGGAATGGGAGGGGGAAGGTGTCATGATACACACTGGACATCCAGTAATGCAGTGATAAAAGGAAAAAAAATAATTAAAACAATTTTTTCCCATTTTTTGAATGTCCCAATCCATTAATTATATGTAATTTTTAGTTTTTTTTTTCTTCTGAGTTTCCATGAATTTTATCTCTTGCATTTAAGCTTATTATTATTCTTTCATTTTCCTATAAATTGTATTGGGTTATTATATGGGTTTCATCTTCAAGGAAGGTTTAGATTACATAAGGGTGCAAATGGGGGCTGCAGAGGATCATTGGCAGGGGTGTGTGTCTGGGATGGGGGATTCATGGGCAAAGTTCATCCAAATATACATGAAAGATATATAAAATTGTTCAAATTACCAAGGGATGGGGCATGGTCATGGTTTGTAGACAATCACTAAATAAATGAGGGAATACCGAATTCCCAGCCTGGAGAGCTCTGCCACATTCTCCAAGGGAACAGCAACAGTCCCCCACATGCAGGGGCAGTGTCTGGCAAAAGATGATTGTCCACTGATGGGTTCTTTTTATTGATGACTAGCCTTATGAATCTTTGCTCTTGAAATTGAAACTGAGCCTACTGTTATATGGTGCCTAAGGGTTGCCACCTGAGAGTCTCCTTTTTGCTCAAATGTGGCCTCTCTTGAAGTCAAACTCAGCATATGAATGCATTACCTTCCCCGCAATGTGGGACATGACTCTGGGGGATGAGCCTCCCTGACAATGAGGGATTAATACCAAGTGCCAACTGGCAACATGACTAGAAAAAGACCTTGAAAAAAAGGGGGAAAAGGTAAAGACAAATGAGTACATGTGGCTAAGAGACTTCAAAGAGAGTCGGGAGGTCATTCCAGAGGTAACGCTTACGCACACCTCAGTAGGATCTCATAGAACACCAAAGTGAATATCACCACACACAGAGGGGCTCCTGAGGGTTGTGGAGACACACAGGTCCTACATAAGGGGGGATAGCCCCAGAGACTGATGCCTTATCAGTGGGCTCTACTTTGGAATCTGTGCTCCTGAGAGTGACAGAGTTGTACTCAAATAAGTCCTCCCTGCACATGGTCCATCAGTCTCTTCTCTTCAAACATATATGTGATGCTGGAGTTTGTAGGTGTACTTTGAAAGACTGGAGCATCCATCTTACCCATGTGCCAGCTGTGCCTGGAATATTAGTGGAGTTGCAACTACTAATCTACAGCTCAATGGAATCACCCAAGTCACCTGGTGAGGAGATGATGATGAACATTGGCCATCCCAGGAATGGAGAGAGCCTGGGATGGATAATCCCATCCACCATATCCATGGAATATAAGCCCAGCCTCACCTGGAGGTGGAGTGGACATCACCATCCCAGACTCCCATGATTGGGGGAAGAGCTATGGACTAGAGTGGACTTAATGGTATTCTATTATAGATATATTGTGATTCAAACAATGGAAGAAATTATAACAGTGAGGTGGAGCCAGTGACCACTAGACGTTTTGGGGGCAGGAAGGGAAAAGCAGTTGTAACACAGGGGCTTTTTCAGGACTTGAGAATTATCCTGAGTTACATTACAATGACAGATATAGGCCATTTTCCATCAGCATATACCATGCAGAATTGTGTGAGAGAGAGTGTGGTCTATAATGTGAACTATGGTCTATGCTTAGTGGCAAAGTACCAGGATTTGTATATCCATTGCAGGTGATGTGCCAGACTAATGAAAGATGTTTATGTGGGATGTTATGGTAGATGTGGGAGGTGGGGAACATGAGAATCCCTGTAATTTTTGTGTAACATTTATGTAATCTAAGCATCTTTTAAAATATATTTTAAAAATAACATTTAAGTAAGGAAATGCACATATATGCATATATAATTACTTATCATTTTACAAATATTGGTTTGTATTGTGAAACTTTTGGTTTTTACCCCCCCACACACACACACACACAAAACAGAAAAAAAATCAAACCAAACAAAATCAATCAAAACTAATCCAAAAAAAAAAAAAAAAAACCAATGTCTTTGTTATCCCAATTTCCAACTAAGTCTTTTTTCAGTATTCGATCCAGATATTAGGATATAATTTCAGGTTTTTATGTAGGCCTACTGTGTTCTTTGTGAGGTAGAGTAAGGTGAATTTTTCATTCATCACTTGATTCCTGGGCCATCCCTACAAACAGCACACCAGAGTGGCATTTTGGAATTAGTGATTTCTCTCAGTTATTGGACATTTTTGAAAATAATTGGTTATGTATTTGCATTCACTGCAAATTCTTTGGGAAAGCTGTGATTTCATTTTCATTTTGTAATTTATTAATGCACAGGTTCAGAATCTGATGTCATACACACATCAGAACTGCAATTTTCATGGAAATCTACTTCATTCATGCGGTCTTACAAAATTTTTGTGTTTTGATTGCACCATAATCTGAGAATTAAAAGTCCTCAGCTTGTCATTTCTTTTTAGAAATCTCTCCAGTGAAAGAGCCCTACCTCACCCCACAATCCTTGAAATGATTCCCAGCAATATAAATTATCACATAAACCAATCAGTTTGTCAAAATCTTTCATCGGCATTTTCTTTAGAGGTTAATGCAAACAATATATTCTGAATCATTTTTTTTCAACCTATACATTAATAATCATGTATGTTTATCCATTGGAAATAGTGTCATTGTTATCCTCACTCCCAACAATTTGATATATCAATTCCCAGATTCCTATCCTGCAAGACTGTGCTTTAATAATCAGTTCCTGTACCAGCTATTTTACATGTAAGGCTTATTTTCTTTAAACAGAAAACTCTTTCCATAAAAAACTCTAAGAATTTTGAGGAAATGCCAATCTGTCCTCCACAATGGCTCCATGATTCCATATTCCCACCAGCAGTGGATGAGGTTTCTCATTCCTTCACATCCTCTCCAACACTTGTGGTCCTCTGTATTTTTTAATAGCTACCAGTCTAATGTGGGTAAGATGGTATCTCATTGTGGTTTTGATTTGCATTTCTCTAGTAGCTACTGATGTCGAACACCTTTTCATGTGTTTTTTACCCATTTGAATTTCTTCTTTGGAGACGTGTTTATTTAAATCACTTGGCCATTTTTAATATATATATTTTTTATTTTTACAGAAGCTTTAGATTTCACTAATGTTATTTAAAAATGATATTGGATTCCCATATGCCCCATCCCTTCTCTTCCTACACATTGCCACATTAACAACATCCTTCAATAGTATGGTGTATTTGCTATAATTGATGAACACATATTGAAGCATTGCTATTAACCATGGACTACAGTTTACACTATAGTTTTCACTTTGTCCCACACAATTTTGTAAGTTATGACAAAAATATACAATGGCTTGATGTGTTACTGCAATGTCATGTAGGACAAATCCGATAACCTGAAAATCCCCACATATGACATCTATTCCTCCCTCTCTCATCCCTCAGAACCTCTGGTGACATTGCCTTTACATCAATGATAAGAGTTCTTTCACTCCTAGAATAATAATAAGTCTATAGTAGAATAATAGTTTTTGAAGAAATTGCCCCTTTTTAAAATGGTTGTCTTATTTTTCAGATATAGAATTTCTTTATATATGCTGGATATTAGGCCCCAGCAGATATGTGCATACCAAATATTTTCTCCTTTTGAGTAAGCTGCATTTTAATTTTCTTGCCAAATTCCTTTGAAGTGCAAAAGTTTTTAATTTTGAGGAAGTCCTGTGTATTTATGTTTTCTTTTGTTGCTCATGCTTTGGGTTTAAAGTTCATGAAACAATTTCCTACTACAAGATCTTGTAGATGCTCCCCTATATTACCTTCCAGTAGAAATATGGTCTTGGCTCTTATATTTAGGTCTTTGATCCATCTTTATTTAATTTATGTACAGGGCATAAGATGATAATGTTCTCATCTTCATCAATTGTAACATCTGTACCACACTAATGAATGATATTTTAATGTGGGAAAGTTTGGGAAGGGTAGGGTGTGTGACATATGGGAATGCTCTATGTTTTTTTTTTTAAAGATTTTATTTATTTATTCATTTATCCCCCCCCTTGCTGCTTGTGCTCACTGGGTCAGCTAACCACGCTGTGCGGGCGGGCTTGCCTTCACCAGGAGGCCCCAGGAACCGAACCCAGGGCCTCCCATAAGGTAAACGGGAGCACTACTGATTGAGCCACAGCCGCTTCCCTCTATGTTTTTTTTTAATATAATATTTATGTAATCTAAAATATCTTTTAAAAAATTAAAAAAATGTATTAATAGTAAAAAAAAAAAAAAGACAAAGTAAACCTGCACACTTATCCTATTGAAGAAGCTAGAGTTATGTTTTTCAAGTAATTTTAAGTATAGAAAATACTGAAAAACAAGCCAGATAAAAATGTTGATGCTTCTGTTATCATCAGGAACACTGTATATTCATGAAGAATTCACTGATGCTGTTCACTCCACAAATATGCCTCCTTTCTGCAATCAGGTAGTAAGAGGATCTTGCCATGAGATTGGTTAAATGCGCAATGCACCCACTTGTTCTCCATCCCCTGGGGGACAGGAACACAAGCCAGAAAGATAGAACAGACTGCAAAGAATCAGCCCACCCAATAAACCTCACACAATATCATGTAGACTGAATTGTGGATATCAAACTTACTTATAATTTGGGTGTAATTAAGGAGACAATATGATTGCATATTTTTCAAATTCCCCATAGCACATTCCCTGTTTCCTTTCTAATATACTAACCATGTACCACAGTTTACATTATACTTTACACTTTGTCCCACACAATTTTGTAAGTTATGAGAAAATATACAATGGCTTGTATCAGTTTGTACACTTTATATTGTTTCTTTTATTTCTTTCTTCTCTTATTTTTGAGGTACCATGGGTCGGATGTTGAAACTGAGAACTCATATGTGGGAAGCTAGCACTCAAAGACTGAGCCATTTGGCATCTCTGAGTTGATTTTTTCCCCCATTTCTTTTGCTTGTTGACTTTTTTTTTTTTCTTTCAGGAGGCATTAGGATCCAAACCCAGCACCTCCAATGTGAGAGGTGGGCACTCAACTGCCTGAGACAAATCTGCTCCCCATGATACATTGATTCTTAAGAAGAGATTTTTTAAGCACATGTCATGAGTGAGTGAAAGAGACCATTTCAACTCAGCTATGTTCTCCTAGATCATTACTTACTACCCCATTCCTGCATCTCTTATTTTTCTCTAAGAAAAAAAAATGAATTCCTGGTTTTGTCAGTAAAATTTTACACAGCTGAAGGAACATAAAAGATGTGAAAACAATAATGATTCACTCTGAGTATAAATTTTTCTCATGGAAAATTAAATTCATTTCTTAAAAATATATAAATGGCTTCAAGAAAAAAATCATCAATTTGTCTTCTATTGGTGAAATGTATGTGCAGTTTAAGGTTTTGTTTAAGGGAAAACTTGAAGACTGGCCTTAAAATATAAATTTCAGCTAAAGAAACTTCCATACATTGAGTTAAGGATAAACACCAGGTTACAGAGGGTACTACTGGTTTTCCTGGAGAAGTGGGAGACTTGGTTGCTCCCTATAAACCATGAAATGTATGTTATATAGAAGGAGGAGACAACTCATTTTGAGTGAGCTATGTTATGTTCAATTGTATTATGTTGTGTAATTAGAATAATTATTTCCTGGGACTCTACCATGAGAAATTTAGGAAAGATGAACACTGTAAATTGAAGTTTAACTGTCCACAGTGGGGGAAGTGAGAATAAACACCTTTAGGTCCAGGGAACATCATTTTAACTAAGACACAGTAGAAAGCAGTAACAGAGCCCTTACCTCTTATTATGCACCATAATAATGCAGCCAATATGAAAGTGAGTTTATATCACACATAGGAGCCAAGAGCTGAGTTTCCAAGAGATGCAAATCCTAGAGTCACAGTATTGGATGAAAAGTTCCTGGATTTCATCCCCTAGTGACTTTCTCCAATGCTACCTTTCTCATTTCCACTCAGTTCCATATGATCCTTCTCAGAATAATTGGAAGCAACCACATAGCTGTGGGATACATCATCCAAACTGTGTTTACATATGTGTTTTATCTCCTGGAGTTTCCAGAATAAAGATATTTTGTATTTAATTATTATGCAAGGAGGAAACCATGGGTAAAAAAGCAAATCACTGAAATGAACCACAGAAGTTCTGTTTTGCTGTGGGAAGAAAATATCATAGGAGGGACTGTTTTACTGGCAGTAAATGCAGAGACAAAGAGAAAGTGTTCAGATGTAGGAAAGTCCACAGATATAAATTTGTTTTATTTTCCAATTTCTGTTTCAATGTGGGAAGGCCTTTGGTTTCCATTGCAGCTAAATTTCTCCCAGTTCTACTACATGGAAATTTTAAATTTTCATTACAGTACATTTCAGCTTTAGAGGTTCTAATAATTTTGTTAATGAAATATGTTTATGCCATCTTACATAATTGCAATGCTCTTTTTTAATTTTCCAAAACTCTTTAAAAATTTTCATATTCTCCCTCTGAATAATTTCAAAATCTGAAATAATTAAAGACTTTTTCCCCCTATCTGCTTCTTCCAGCTCTTTGTCATGGTAACTTGTTTTCCTAGTATTTATTTATTTTTAAATTTATGTTCTGTTTAATTTGTTGGGACCATATTTGCATGAGTTCTTTTAGATATTTTAGATAGATATTTAGATATTTAGATAGATATTTAGATGTTTTATTGTACACAGAATCTCTCTCCAGGACCTTGCAATACTAGAGCCACACCTAAAGAAAAATGACCTCCTTATGGGAGGAAGGAGTCCACTGGAATAAGAGATGAACAAGGCCAAAACTGCCTCCCAAAGGTCAAAACTGGCACAAGTTTGCATTGTGTTTTTCTTTCTTTCCTCCAGAAAGCTAATTATCTCATGGAGAAGAAACACAAAAGAATACTTTTTAATGGTGGTCAAGGGAATGAAATCCCTAAAGGTATAGAAACCCTAAATGCTTCCCCTAAACTACCTCAAGTCTTCTTGACTTATCTCTGGTGATGAGGAAACACAATTGTATTTTCTAGAGACTTCGTATGTCCATCTCCCTGCCCATCCTGTGACCAGAGCTTCCAACTTTATCTCCCATTCAAGAAAGAATCTGCATTGATGAATTCAGACCCTTCTTTGGTAATTTCAAGGTGAGTCACAGAATCTTTGCTGGTCCTGGGGAAATGTGTTATGGCTTAAGGGAACTCTTTTATTGGTGGTAACTTTATGAGTGTAACAGGGCATATATATAAAAAAAGCAAAATCATATGATGTCCTGCTTATTTAAAAAACCTGAGTGGAAGAATACAGTGGATAACCTAAAATACATTCCTTCTCCAATCTGTCTCCTCTTGCCTTAGCTCTCACTCAGGTGGCTTCCCTCTCTTAGCAACATTTTGCTTGAATCACTGCTTCTTCTTTCTCTACACTTGTTAAAGGTAGCTGTTTATTAACTCTCATCCTATTATATGAGAAGTTGTAACTTACAAAACAATCATGCAAATTTTCAAAATTACCTTACAACAACCCTCCAACAACACCTTACATTGTTGTGGAAGATTTTTTTACAGATTGTGTTAATAATGGGGGTTTGGAAAAATATACCAAATGTACACTATAGACCATAATTGGTAATAATTATCTGATGATGTTATCTCATCCAATTTTTTTAGTCATTCAACAAACATTTATTCATCAAATACTTCATGGTAAGCACTAAATATTATTCTGGGAATAAAAAATTGATTAATAATTTGGTCGTGATATTAAAGAAATTACATCTCAATGTATTAGAAAATATAGAAATGAATACATGCCATAGTCTGAGGTGACTCTGAAGTCCTCCTGAAGATGATCCAAAAGTTTGGATTTAGCCTATGGAGGTTAGAAAAGTCTTTACAAGGGAGCTAGTCATTTTACTGAGCCTTGAAGGAGGAATTGGAGTAGTTACAGGAGGAGAAAGGGGTAGAAGAACACCAAGAAGGGATGTCATGGACAGAAAGCTGGGATCAAAATAACCATAAGGTATAGTGAGGATTTAGACATATTTATTAATATCTGGTGAACAATGAGTGGCAGAACCTGAAAAGTGGAACATGAGCCTGGCTAGGTTGGCAGCAGCCAGATAACACAGAGACTTATGTTTTGACCACAAAATGGATATTTATGTTTGAAGTTATTGGATAGTCAGTGCAGGGTTTATAGAAGGTGACATTCATGAAAAGTCTTGCCCTAAGGAAATCTCACTCTTGGTGAATGTGAATATTGCTGTTGTCATTGTCTTTGGGAACCTGCTCATGATCCTGGCCTTCATCTTAGACTCCCACCTCCACACACACATGTACTTCTTCCTCTCCAACCGGTGATTACAGATATCAGTTTCACCTCCAGCGCTGTCTCAAAGATGCTGTTGAACATCCAGAGAGAGAAAGTAAAATCATAACTTATGAAAAGTGTCTTATCCAGATGTATTTTTTCATGCTTTTTTTCAGGATTGGACATTCCCTCTTGACTGTGATGACCGATGACCACTTTGTGGCCATCTGTCAACCCCTGTGTTACACGGTCATCATAAACCCCCAGGTCTGTGGGGTCCTGCTACTAGGATCCTGGTTACTAAGTGTTTCAGTCTCCCTTTACATGACTTAATGGTTTTGCAATTTCCTTTTTGTACAGAGTTGGAAATCTTGCATTTTTTCTGTGAATTTAATACAGTAGTCAGATGTGATTGTTCTGACACCTTCTTCAATGACTTAGTGATGTATTTTATAGCTGGACTTCTGGATGTTACTCCACTAGCTGGGATCCTTTTCTATTACTCTTATATTGCACCTTCATTTTGAGAATTTCAATAACTGGTGGCAAATATAAAGCGTTTTCTAGTCGTGGGACACACCTGTCAGTAGTGACCTTGTTTTATGGTACTGGTCTTGGAATGTTTCTTAGCTCTGCTGCTACCCAAAACTCAAGGGTAAATGCAATAGCCTCAGTGATGTACACAGTGGCCAATCCCATGCTAAACCCCTTTATCTATAGCTTTTGAAACAAGGACATAAAGAAGGCCTTTAAAAAGCTTTCAAGTTGAGAAAACTTCTCTCTATAAAAAGGTCATTTGATTCACGTTTTGAAATTGTGTCATGATTAACAGAGGTCAAACCCTGGGTAGTTTAAATCCAGATAATTTTATCAATTCATAGAAAAAATAATCTCCTATATGCCTAATTTCTAGAATTCTCTGCCTTTAATTTTTATACATTAAAACACCTCTTTAGTGTGTAATTTCCTTTAAATCATTTGACTTTTCTGTTGTATACACTATTACAGTACTGAAAAAAGAATCTCCAGCCTGAATTTTCACCAGTAAACTATTTACCCCAAGTAGTTGTTCTATATGAAATTATAGCACTCACTGGAGCAATGAATGTATATTGCATTCTCTGCCAAATGAAAGAAATTTCTCCTGTGCTATATGAATTTGGTGAAAAAATAATCTGTCATATCAAAGACTTTATAATTGTAGCCAGAGTTTGTGTCAATTAGCTCCAGGAAGAGTTCAGAATTCTAACTGGAGCTATCATTTGATTAAATTTGTAATAATCCACATTCCATCTCCTATATATGACTTTCTCCTGCACATTCAAAATATGATCGATGTTGCTGTAATAGACATTTCAACCCCTGATTATTAAAACATTGATAATGTCTCTAATCTCTGTGATTCTTCCAGGGATGCATTGTTGCTGTTTAGCAATTATTTGATAGGCAGAAATTTTCAGAAAATTTCTCTGGATGTTTCCTACAATAATAGTCTTCATTTACAGAACTGTAAAAGCAAAGTGAAAGGAATTAAAAGAAAACCTAAACAATTGGAAAGAAATTCTGTGTTAATAGGTTAGAAGATAAATATTGTGAAGAAGTCAACTAAGAAAACTGTTTCATAGTTTCAATAAAATCACCATGAAAATTCCAACAGCATATTTAGAGTAAAGTAAAAGTCAATTACCAAATTTATTTGGAAGGGACAAAGGCCCAAATAACCATGAGTATCCTTAAAAAGAAGAG
>JAKSZT010054087.1:107097-117872 GCA_026826555.1 Tolypeutes matacus | reverse complement strand
ATTTGAATGCCTTTTATTTGTTTTTTATATATAATTTCTATGGCAATACTTCCAGTACAGTACTTTCTAGCAATAATGAAATCAGGTTCACTTGTCTTTTTCAAGATATCAAGGGGAAAAGTTTCACCCTTTTAGCCTTGAGTATTTGAATGCCAGTGTTTATATATATATATATATATAATTTTTATCATGTTGAGGAAGACACCTGTAATCTTATTTTTTCTGAGATTTTTTTTAAATTGTGAAAGGGCTTTGAATTCTGTCAATTCATTTTCAACATCAATAGAGATTTGCCTGTGATTTTTCCTTTCATTGTAAAAATGTGATGTCTTACACTGACTGAATTTCTAATGTTGAACGTCCTTGCAATCTAAGATAAAACTTACTTGGTCATGGTGGATAATTCTTTTAATATTCTGATGGATTTGAAAGGCTAGTTATTTTGTTGAGGTTTTTTGCATGAATATATATAAGGGAAATTGTCTTTGGTTTACGTTCTTTGTTTTGTCTTTGTGTAAATATAACAAAACACAGAACTGCACAAGTTTCACCAATAGCAAATAATCAGATGATTTTCTTGTAGCCATTTATAGATTCTTCAAAAAAAAATTTAGTTTTTGATGAGAACAAATCTATACCCTCAGGTCATAGGAATCATAATTGCTACCACATATTTTAAGGTTTCTTGAAAGGACTAAAATAATACTGATAAAATCCAGGAAGTTCTTTTCTGAGACAAAAATAGGAGAAGAAGGAATGGTAAAGTAAGCAGAGGTCTAGGAGTATAAGGCAGAGATGAAATGATCAGCATCACTCAATAGAGACATGCTCCTCACACATCTTTTTCTTGCAAATCAGTGTATGAGGTAGCTATATTAGGAATCAGGGGAAGGGCTTATGAGTCTTGAAAGAGCTACAATTGTCCTCTCTCATAAAATACACACAAAGATTAAGTTTGGCATCCACCACTGAGTCTACATGGTATGATGTGAAGTGGGTAGGGTGGACTGGCTCATAACAGCCAATTCTCCCTCCTTCTGGCTGGCAGTCCTGTATTCCAGAGTATGGTGAACTAGCATGTGCAGTGCCTATTTCATAAGCACTTATGGCAAGAGTGCCCTACTGACTGGATTGCAGAAAATGCGGCATATTTGTCAAGCCAACAATTTCAGTTGAATCTTCTTGATTATACAATATTCCTGATGCTAACAAAAATATCAACTTTTTTGGCTGGTCTGTTTTTCAGTGCTTTCTGCTTCTACTTACTAGAAACACATACATCTAGAATCTTCAACACTATTCTGAATATGTTCTAATTATTAAATTTGTTCTCAACATTCTTACTGAGATTTTTTTTAAAAAGAGGTTCTGTCACAATAATATCATTCATACCTGAAAACTACTTGATAAAAGAAAGGATTGTACAAACACAGAACTCCAGGCTAGGAATCCGGAAATTGATATATAAGTTTTTGGGTGTGAGAACAAGAATGGCACTCTTTCCATTGGATAAATGTCACCACTAGTGTATGTATAACACTGGCAAGTCTAATTGACATATATTGTTTGCACTCACCCTGAAAGACAGGTCCTCGGGAAAATTTTGGCGAGATGATAAATTATTTTGTTTAGAATCATAATGCAAGGAATGTAGACTGAGTTGGGTCTTTTAACTGCACTGGAGAGACCATTCAAAATGAAAAGCTGAGGAATTTTAATTCTTGGATTCTGGCACAATCAAAAACCAGAAATGTTCTAGGATTGTATGAACCAAATCTATTTTCTCTGAAAACTATAGTAAGATGTGGAAATGACTCAAAACCAGACTGATCCTGTGGGTTATAAATTACAAAATAATTTGATTTTGCGGCTTTGAAAAATCATATGAAGTGGTTTTAAAAAATGACCAGATAACACTTTTCCAAAATCGTACACAAGCTCAGAGCAAATTTTAATCTCAAAATGCCACTCTGGTTTGCCAGTCAGAGGGATGGCTCTGGAGTCAGGCGATGAACTAATTATTATACTTTTACTAGCTCACAGATAAAACAGTAGGTCTCCAGAAAAACGTTGATATTATTTCCTAATATCTGGGATTAACACTTGAAAAAATCATAGTTGGCAGTGGAAAAGATACCCAAGTTGCTTGATTTAACCAACTTTATTGTAATATATTCATAAACCATACAAGCCTTCTAAAGTATACCATCAATGTCATTTAGTATAATTACAATTTGTGCATTCATCACTTCAATCAATATAAGACCATTTTCATTACTCCAAAAAAGAAAAGAAGAGAAACAAAACAAAACAAAACAAAAAAAGAACACAGAAATCCTTACCCTCTTTGTAGTCACCTTTCAATCTTCCTATCCTTCTCCTGCCATACATAATTGCTGATTTATTTTCTTCTCCATAATTTATTTGCTTTTACATTTTGTATACAATATGTAATATTTTTGTCCAATTTCTTTCACTTACTATACATCATTTTTTACCATTGATGGAAGTTTATTAATATATTAATATAATATATATTAATATAGCAATATATAATATAGTAATATATTACAATAGTATGCTTTGGTTGTATTTTTGCCCATATATCTCCCTGATATTAATATCTTATAACATTAACATATATTTGTTCTGTTCCATAGATATACATGCTTATATATGCACTATTAACACAAATTATTTTTCACAAGAGGGTTCACTAAGTTATCCAGTCCCATGTTTCATTTTTTAGCTTCCCTTCCAGTGATATACACGGCCTTGGACTTTCCCTGTCAACCACTATTATACCCATGTGGTAGAGCTGCTTATTACAAACACTATGATGTGCTTTAAACATTTCTATGAATTTTGAAATATTTACAAATACACTTTTTACCAATTCTGCCCAGATTTAACCTCAGCTTCCCATTCTCTAACCTCCCATTATTTTCTGGTGACTTTTACTCTAGTTATTAACTCCATGACTTTGCTCATTATATTCAGTTAATAATTTTGAAATCGTACAATTTTGTCCTTTTGTGTCTGGCTTGCTTTATTCAACATAGTGTCATCCAGGTTCTTCCTTGTTATCATATGATTCATGATTTCATTTCTTCCAGCAGCTGAATAATAGCTATCATGGGTATATACAATAATTTGTTTACCCATTCGTCAGTTGATAGACTCTTGGATTGTGTGCATCTTTTGGCAATTGTGAATAATGCCACTGTGAACTTCAGTGTGTAGATGTCTGTTCATACCTCTGCTCACAGTTATTCTTGATATACACTTGGTAACAGTATTGCTGGTAACATGGTAGATTTATATCTAATATCTTTAGGAACTTCCAAGCAGACTTTCACAGCAGCTGTAAAATTCTACATAGCAAGCAACAGTGAATAAGCACACCCATCTTTCCACAACTTCTCTAACACTCATAGTTTTCTTGATTTTTTTAAAAAAGGTACTTAGATTACATACATTTTACACAAAAAGTTATAGGGATTCCCATATGCCTGACACCCCACACCTCCCACGCCCTCCCACATAAACATCTTTCATTAGTATGGCACATTTATTGCAGTTGATAAATGCATCCTGGAGCTTTGCCATTAAGCATGGACCATAGTTCACATTGTAGACCACACACTCTCCCACACAGTTCTACATGTTGTGTGATATAAAATGGCCTATGTCTGTAATTGCAACGTTACTCAGGGCAATTCCCAAGTCCCAAAAAAGCCCCCATATTATAACTCTTTATCCTTCTCCATGCACCCAGAGCCTCCAGTGGTCACTGGCTCCACTTCAGTGCTGTATTTTCTTCCATTGCTAGAATCACAATATGTCTATAGTAGAATACCAGTAAGTCCACTCTACACCATAGCTCTTCCCCCCAATCCCAAAGATTCTGGGATGGTGACGTCCACACCACCTCGAACTGAGAGGGTTTTATACCCCTTGGGGAAGATGGATGGGACTATCAAGCTTGCAGCTGCAGACTCTCCATTCGCTGGGATGGCCCTGCCCACCATCATCTCCCTGCCAGTTGTCCCGGGTGAGTTCGATGAGCTGTAGAGTAAGTGTTGCAACTTGGCTGAGGTTCCAGGCCTAGCTGGCACATGGATAGCCCAAAAACTTGAGTCTCTGGATGTACACCTACAAACTCCAACACCAAATATAGATTTAAAGCAAAGGGACAGGGGAGCCATGTGCAAGGAAGACATAATTGAGTCCCCCTCTGTCACTCTCAAGAGCATAAACTCCAAAGTAGGGCCCACTGGCAAGGCACAAAACTCTGGAGCTATCTGCCCTGACCATAGGACCTGGTTGTCTCCAGAACCCTCAGAAGCCCCAGGATTTGGGGTAGTACCCACTTTGGAACTCCATGAGATTCTGCTGAGATATGCATGTGTCACCTATGGGATGGCTTCCCGACTCACTTTGAAGTCTCTTAGCTATATAAACTCATTTGTCTTTACTTTCCCCCCCCCCTTTTATTTGAGGTCTTTTTCTAGTTGCATTGTTGGTTGGTGCTTGGTAGCAATCCCTTGGTGCCAGGGAGGCTCATCCTTCAGAGTCATGTCCCATGCTAGGGGAAAGGTAATGCGTTCATATGCTGAGTTTGGCTTAAAGAGAGTCCACATTTGAGCAACAAGGAGGCTCTCAGCAGGCAATTCTTAGGCACCCCACAACAACAAGCTAAGTTTCAATTTCAAGAGCAAAGGCTCATAAGCATAGTCTTATGCTGTCCCACTGTGACAATGCCCCATGAACATTTGAACATTTTTACATACATTATATATATGCTTAGGTGAACTTCCACCCATGCAACCCCCATCACTAAAACCCCACACCAATGGCCCTCCCTCATCCAACTTGTAACCCTTCTGAAATCTAAAACTTCTTCAAAAATGAAGCCATTACAATAGCCAAATACAGTTAATATGAAAATGAAACAATAATTATAAGTTTAAATATAAGAAATAAAATATATAAAATTTAAAAGAAACTGAAAATAACATAAAATTAAAAGATTGGGATATTAAAAAATAATGAAAAATATTTTTAAAAATTTTGACATTTTGCCTTTCATTGCCACACTATCTGGTGTCCTCTCTGTACCATGGCATCTTACTCCACTCATTTTCCAGTATCTCACTATTTTTCATTTTGTTTTTATAGAAGTTTTAGGTAACAGCAAAGTCACATACAGAATACAGGAGACTCTCATTAACCCAACATCTTCCCCCTTTCCTTCCCCCCTTATTAATGCCTTTTTATATGTGGATGGTACCTTTATTATAACTGATATACAAATAGTGAAACATAGCTAGTAAACACGGTCAAGGGTTTACATTATGGTTTATGTTTTAGATTGTACACTTTCATAAAATTTGATGATATCATGGATATTACACCCTTGTCAGAAGTGTGGTTTCCAAATATTTTCTTCCATTTAGTAGGCTGCCTTTTAACCCTCTTCTCAAAATCCTTTAAGGTACAAATGTGCTTAATTTTGAGGAAGTCCCATTTACCTAGTTTTTTCCTATTGTTGCTCCAGCTGTAAGTGTAAGGTTTAAGATAAGAACTCCACATATCACAAGATCTTTAAGATGTTTCCTTACTTTTTCT
Source organism: Tolypeutes matacus (assembly GCA_026826555.1). NCBI lineage: Eukaryota > Metazoa > Chordata > Mammalia > Cingulata > Chlamyphoridae > Tolypeutes > Tolypeutes matacus. The sequence goes on along the minus strand of JAKSZT010054087.1, from coordinate 112,241 downwards.
CATAGGAATCTTCCTGGCCTTTATGTTTAGATCACTGATGCATTTGGAGTTGATTTTTGGGGAATGAGATCGAGGTCCTTTTTCTTCTTTTGGTTAAGGATATCCAGTTCTCCAAGGCCCTTTGTTAAAGAGACTACAATGTCCCAGTAATGTAGACTCAGTAAGATTATGAAAAACTTGGTGATTTTAGGTGTGAGAGCCTGTTTATGGGTGCTTAATTTGATTCCATTGATCAATATTTCAATATTTATGCCAATACCATGCTATTCGACTGCAGTAGCTTTTTAATACAATTCAGAAAGAGTGAATCCTCAGAATTTCCTCTTCTTTTTAAGGATACTCATGGTTATTTGGGCCTTTGTCCCTTCCAAATAAATTTGGTAATTGACTTTTACTTTACTCTAAATATGCTGTTGGAATTTTCATGGTGATTTTATTGAAACTATGAAACAGTTTTCTTAGTTGACTTCTTCACAATATTTATCTTCTAACCTATTAACACAGAATTTCTTTCCAATTGTTTAGGTTTTCTTTTAATTCCTTTCACTTTGCTTTTACAGTTCTGTAAATGAAGACTATTATTGTAGGAAACATCCAGAGAAATTTTCTGAAAATTTCTGCCTATCAAATAATTGCTAAACAGCAACAATGCATCCCTGGAAGAATCACAGAGATTAGAGACATTATCAATGTTTTAATAATCAGGGGTTGAAATGTCTATTACAGCAACATCGATCGTATTTTGAATGTGCAGGAGAAAGTCATATATGGGAGATGGAATGTGGATTATTACAAATTTAATCAAATGATAGCTCCAGTTAGAATTCTGAACTCTTCCTGGAGCTAATTGACACAAACTCTGGCTACAATTATAAAGTCTTTGATATGACAGATTATTTTTTCACCAAATTCATATAGCACAGGAAAAATTTCTTTCATTTGGCAGAGAATGGAATATACATTCATTGCTCCAATGAGTGCTATAATTTCATATGTAACAACTACTTGGGGTAAATAGTTTACTGGTGAAAATTCAGGCTGGAGATTCTTTTTTCAGTACTGTAATAGTGTATACAACAGAAAAGTCAAATGATTTAAAGGAAATTACACACTAAAGAGGTGTTTTAATGTATAAAAATTAAAGGCAGAGAATTCTAGAAATTAGGCATATAGGAGATTATTTTTTCTATGAATTGATAAAATTATCTGGATTTAAACTACCCAGGGTTTGACCTCTGTTAATCATGACACAATTTCAAAACTTGAATCAAATGACCTTTTTATAGAGAGAAGTTTTCTCAACTTGAAAGCTTTTTAAAGGCCTTCTTTATGTCCTTGTTTCAAAAGCTATAGATAAAGGGGTTTAGCATGGGATTGGCCACTGTGTACATCACTGAGGCTATTGCATTTACCCTTGAGTTTTGGGTAGCAGCAGAGCTAAGAAACACTCCAAGACCAGTACCATAAAACAAGGTCACTACTGACAGGTGTGTCCCACGACTAGAAAACGCTTTATATTTGCCACCAGTTGTTGAAATTCTCAAAATGGAAGGTACAATATAAGAGTAATAGAAAAGGATCCCAGCTAGTGGAATAACATCCAGAAGTCCAGCTATAAAATACATCACTAAGTCATTTAAGAAGGTGTCAGAACAATCACATCTGACTACTGTATTAAATTCACAGAAAAAATGCAAGATTTCCAACTCTGTACAAAAAGGAAATTGCAAAACCATTAAGTCATGTAAAGGGAGACTAAAACACTTAGTAACCAGGATCCTAGTAGCAGGACCCCACAGACCTGGGGGTTTATGATGACCGTGTAACACAGGGGTTGACAGATGGCCACAAAGTGGTCATCGGTCATCACAGTCAAGAGGGAATGTCCAATCCTGAAAAAAAGCATGAAAAATACATCTGGATAAGACACTTTTCATAAGTTATGATTTTACTTTCTCTCTCTGGATGTTCAACAGCATCTTTGAGACAGCACTGGAGGTGAAACTGATATCTGTAATCACCGGTTGGAGAGGAAGAAGTACATGTGTGTGTGGAGGTGGGAGTCTAAGATGAAGGCCAGGATGATGAGCAGGTTCCCAAAGACAATGACAACAGCAATATTCACATTCACCAAGAGTGAGATTTCCTTAGGGCAAGACTTTTCATGAATGTCACCTTCTATAAACCCTGCACTGACTATCCAATAACTTTAAACATAAATATCCATTTTGTGGTCAAAACATAAGTCTCTGTGTTATCTGGCTGCTGCCAACCTAGCCAGGCTCATGTTCCACTTTTCAGGTTCTGCCACTCATTGTTCACCAGATATTAATAAATATGTCTAAATCCTCACTATATCTTATGGTTATTTTGATCCCAGCTTTCTGTCCATGACATCCCTTCTTGGTGTTCTTCTACCCCTTTCTCCTCCTGTAACTACTCCAATTCCTCCTTCAAGGCTCAGTAAAATGACTAGCTCCCTTGTAAAGACTTTTCTAACCTCCATAGGCTAAATCCAAACTTTTGGATCATCTTCAGGAGGACTTCAGAGTCACCTCAGACTATGGCATGTATTCATTTCTATATTTTCTAATACATTGAGATGTAATTTCTTTAATATCACGACCAAATTATTAATCAATTTTTTATTCCCAGAATAATATTTAGTGCTTACCATGAAGTATTTGATGAATAAATGTTTGTTGAATGACTAAAAAAGTTGGATGAGATAACATCATCAGATAATTATTACCAATTATGGTCTATAGTGTACATTTGGTATATTTTTCCAAACCCCCATTATTAACACAATCTGTAAAAAAATCTTCCACAACAATGTAAGGTGTTGTTGGAGGGTTGTTGTAAGGTAATTTTGAAAATTTGCATGATTGTTTTGTAAGTTACAACTTCTCATATAATAGGATGAGAGTTAATAAACAGCTACCTTTAACAAGTGTAGAGAAAGAAGAAGCAGTGATTCAAGCAAAATGTTGCTAAGAGAGGGAAGCCACCTGAGTGAGAGCTAAGGCAAGAGGAGACAGATTGGAGAAGGAATGTATTTTAGGTTATCCACTGTATTCTTCCACTCAGGTTTTTTAAATAAGCAGGACATCATATGATTTTGCTTTCTTTATATATATGCCCTGTTACACTCATAAAGTTACCACCAATAAAAGAGTTCCCTTAAGCCATAACACATTTCCCCAGGACCAGCAAAGATTCTGTGACTCACCTTGAAATTACCAAAGAAGGGTCTGAATTCATCAATGCAGATTCTTTCTTGAATGGGAGATAAAGTTGGAAGCTCTGGTCACAGGATGGGCAGGGAGATGGACATACTCACGAAGTCTCTAGAAAATACAATTGTGTTTCCTCATCACCAGAGATAAGTCAAGTAGACTTGAGGTAGTTTAGGGGAAGCATTTAGGGTTTCTATACCTTTAGGGATTTCATTCCCTTGACCACCATTAAAAAGTATTCTTTTGTGTTTCTTCTCCATGAGATAATTAGCTTTCTGGAGGAAAGAAAGAAAAACACAATGCAAACTTGTGCCAGTTTTGACCTTTGGGAGGCAGTTTTGGCCTTGTTCATCTCTTATTCCAGTGGACTCCTTCCTCCCATGAGGAGGTCATTTTTCTTTAGGTGTGGCTCTAGTATTGCAAGGTCCTGGAGAGAGATTCTGTGTACAATAAAACATCTAAATATCTATCTAAATATCTAAATATCTATCTAAAATATCTAAAAGAACTCATGCAAATATGGTCCCAACAAATTAAACAGAACATAAATTTAAAAATAAATAAATACTAGGAAAACAAGTTACCATGACAAAGAGCTGAAAGAAGCAGATAGGGGGAAAAAGTCTTTAATTATTTCAGATTTTGAAATTATTCAGAGGGAGAATATGAAAATTTTTAAAGAGTTTTGGAAAATTAAAAAAGAGCATTGCAATTATGTAAGATGGCATAAATATATTTCATTAACAAAATTATTAGAACCTCTAAAGCTGAAATGTACTATAATGAAAATTTAAAATTTCCATGTAGTAGAACTGGGAGAAATTTAGCTGCAATGGAAACCAAAGGCCTTCCCACATTGAAACAGAAATTGGAAAATAAAATAAATTTATATCTGTGGACTTTCCTACATCTGAACACTTTCTCTTTGTATCTGCATTTACTGCCAGTAAAACAGTCCCTCCTATGATATTTTCTTCCCACAGCAAAACAGAACTTCTGTGGTTCATTTCAGTGATTTGCTTTTTTACCCATGGTTTCCTCCTTGCATAATAATTAAATACAAAATATCTTTATTCTGGAAACTCCAGGAGATAAAACACATATGTAAACACAGTTTGGATGATGTATCCCACAGCTATGTGGTTGCTTCCAATTATTCTGAGAAGGATCATATGGAACTGAGTGGAAATGAGAAAGGTAGCATTGGAGAAAGTCACTGGGATGAAATCCAGGAACTTTTCATCCAATACTGTGACTCTAGGATTTGCATCTCTTGGAAACTCAGCTCTTGGCTCCTATGTGTGATATAAACTCACTTTCATATTGGCTGCATTATTATGGTGCATAATAAGAGGTAAGGGCTCTGTTACTGCTTTCTACTGTGTCTTAGTTAAAATGATGTTCCCTGGACCTAAAGGTGTTTATTCTCACTTCCCCCACTGTGGACAGTTAAACTTCAATTTACAGTGTTCATCTTTCCTAAATTTCTCATGGTAGAGTCCCAGGAAATAATTATTCTAATTACACAACATAATACAATTGAACATAACATAGCTCACTCAAAATGAGTTGTCTCCTCCTTCTATATAACATACATTTCATGGTTTATAGGCAGCAACCAAGTCTCCCACTTCTCCAGGAAAACCAGTAGTACCCTCTGTAACCTGGTGTTTATCCTTAACTCAATGTATGGAAGTTTCTTTAGCTGAAATTTATATTTTAAGGCCAGTCTTCAAGTTTTCCCTTAAACAAAACCTTAAACTGCACATACATTTCACCAATAGAAGACAAATTGAAGATTTTTTTTAAGCCATTTATATATTTTTAAGAAATGAATTTAATTTTCCATGAGAAAAATTTATACTCAGAGTGAATCATTATTGTTTTCACATCTTTTATGTTCCT
>JAKSZT010054087.1:84366-105708 GCA_026826555.1 Tolypeutes matacus | reverse complement strand
CAGAAGGTCATATAATTGATATCAACATATTCAGCATTTTAAAACTGGTTTCTTGTAATTAGCAATAATCACTTAAGGTTAGTCCATATATTTTTTGGCTGGATGGAACATTTCTTTTTATCTCAGCAATGTTCCTTTATATGGAAACAGCACAGTGAGTTTACCTATTAACCTATTGTACAACATCTTGTTTGCTTTCAGATTAGGAGAGGACAAAAACAGCCACTCTAAACATGCACGTGTGACTTTTGTGTGGACTCAAGTTTTCATATCAGTCACATATATACCTAAAAACATAATTGCTGGATTGTATGGTAAGACTATGTTTAGTTTTACTAGAAACTGCTAATCTGTCTTCTGGCAGAACCATTTTGTGTTCTCAAAAGCAATGAGTGAGATGTACTACTGCACATACTCAACATCCATTGGTATTGTCATTGTTTAGGTTTTGACCTATTATAATAAGCATGTGATGATATATCATTGTGGGTTTAATTTTGCAATTCCCTAATTACAAATGATGTTGAGGCTATTAAAAATTTTTTATTTATTTATTTATTTATTTATTTATTTATTTATTTATTTATTTATTTATTTTAGTTTCTGAAATTTTAAATAGACTTAGATTATATAAATGTTATATAACAATAAAGGGGGTTTCCATATGCCCCATTCCTTCCCCTCCCACTCTTTCCCATATTAACAACATCTTTCATTAGCATGGTACATTTGTTACAATTGATGAACACATATTGAAGTTTTGCTACTGAACATGGACTATAGTTTTCATTATACTTAGCAGTCTTTCCTGCACAATTTTAGGTTATGACAAAAACATATAATGGTCTGTATCCATCATTGCAATCTCATGCAGGACAATTCTAATGTCTTGAAAATGCCCCCATGTTACAACTACTCTTCCCTTTCCCTCCACTCATAATCTCTAGTGGACACTGTCTCCCTGTCAATGATAAATGTTCTTCCATTGCTAGAACAATAATGTCTATAATAGAATAATAATAAGTCTATTTCAGTCCATGGTTCATTCCCAAATACTGAGGATTTGGGGATTGTGATGTCCACTCTGTTTTCAATTGAGAGGGGTCTTAGATCCCATGGGGCAAATGGATGGAACTATCTTGCTTTCAATTGCAGACTCTCTCTGTTCTTTGGGTTGGCTGTTGTCCATCATCATCTCCTTGTTAGCTGTCCTGGGTGAATCCGGTGAAGTAGAGAATAGGTGTTGAAACTCTGCTTACATTCAGTACCCAACCAGCATATGAACAGACCAAAGATTTAAGACTCTGGGACATATATTTAACAGGTATAGTGTTAATTATAGATTCAAATAAAAGGGACGGAAGACCCATGTTTTGGGAATCTATAAATGAGTCTAACTCTTTTACACTGGGGAGCATAAATTCCAAAGTAAGGCCCACTGACACAGTGCTGAATTCCTGAGATTCTCTGCCTTGTGTATAGTGTCTAGATATGTCTAAAGCCATCAGGATCCTTGCTGTTTGATGCACTATTCACTCTGGCAGTCAATGAGATCCTGGTTAGCCATTCATAAGCTTAACCTCTGGAATGACCCCCCAACTGACTTTGATATCTCTTAGTCATAAAAATTCATTTGTATTTAATATTTCTTCCTTTTGGTCAAGGACTTTTTCAAGATGCATTTCTAGTTGGCACTTGGCAATAATACCTAGGTGCCAGGGAGTTTGAGCTCCTTTTTGTATGTTTATTTGGGAAGTGTATATCCTCTTAGGATAGGATTCTGTTCAGACATTTTGCCCATTTTTAAATTCAGCATTTGCTTTGTTATTTTGTGGTTTTAAGAGTAATATGTACATTTGTATACAAATAATTTATCAGATGTGTTTTGCAAATATTTTTTCCAAATATCTAAAAAAATTTAAATCCCTCATCAACGTCTTTCACAGAGCAGAAATTTTGCATTTGAATAAAGACTAACTTATAAATTTTACTCTCTCATAGATCCTACTTTGGTCGCTATACCTAAAAACTCATTACCATAATAACATGGGCCCCTAGATTTTCTTTATGTTTTAGTCTAGCACTTTTACAATTCATTTTACTTTTAATTGATATGATTCATTTTGATTTAATTTTTGTGAAATGAATAAAATCTGTGCCTAAGTTCCTATTTTGTTTGGCGTGATTGAACCTTATTGTTCCCACTCCACTTGTTGAGAAGACCATACTTTCTACATCGAACTGCCCTTATCCTCTGTGAAACGTCAGTAGACCCATTTGTGTGGGTTTATTTGTCTATTTAATCAATAAGATTCTCTTTAATTATTGTGTTTTTATAGTAATTGTTGCAACCAGATAATGTGGTTCCTACAACTTTTCTCTTCTCCTTTACTATTTTGTCACAGGGCACAAAAAGACTGGTTATAATATTTGTTGATTAAAATAAAGTCTGAGAGAATATGTTATGAAAAATATTGCCTTGACAAATTGTTTTCTATAATGTACAAGTGTTTCTAGTCAGCAAAATATAAAGGAGAATCAAGAACATATGTTTTCCCTGACATTTTCAGATAAGTGCACTAGATATATATAAAATCAAGAAAAATATTAACTTAAAGTGCTTACAATACAAACCTACCATTTATTACATTTTTCTGATCACTGCTTGTGGCTAAAATTGCTTTGCTCTGATATCTTTACTAGGAAATTCATCATCTACATGGAAAAAGAAAACCAAACATATGTTTTAGAATTTTTCCTCCTGGGTCTCTCAGATGATACAGAAGTGCAGGCCCTCCTATTTTGGCTGTTTCTGTCCATGTACCTGGTCACCCTCATGGGGAATCTGCTCATCATCCTGGCCATCATCTCAGACTCCCACCTCCACACACCCATGTACTTCTTTCTCTCCAACCTGTCTTTTTCAGATATCTGTTTCACCTCCACCACTGTACCCAAGATGCTGCTGAACATCCAGAAAGAGAGCAAAATCATAACTTTTGAAAACTGCCTCAGTCAAATGTATTTTTACATGCTTTTTGGACACTTAGACAACTTCCTCTTGACTGTGATGGCCTATGACCGCTTTGTGGCCAACTGCCACCCCCTGCACTACATGGTCATCATGAACCCCTGGATATGTGGCCTCCTGCTGCTGACATCCTAGTTATTGAGTGTTCTAGATTCCCTTTTACAATGCTTAATGGTTTTGCAATTATCTTTTTGAACAGAGTTGAAAATGCCCCACTTTTTCTGTGAACTTAACCAGGTACTCCAACTTGCTTGTTCTGACAACTTCCTCAATGACTTTCTGCTGTATTTTGCAGCTGGACTTCTGGGTGTTATTCCACTCACTGGGATCCTTTTCTCTTACTCCAAGATTGTATCCTCCATTTTAAGAATATCTACACCTGAAGGCAAGTGTAAAGCATTTTCTACTTGTGGGTCTCACCTATCAGTAGTGTCTTTGTTTTATGGTACAGTTCTTGGAGTGTGTCTTAGCTCTGCTGCTACCCAAAACTCAAGGGCAAGTGCAAGAGCCTCAGTGATGTACATGGTGGTCACTCCCATACTGAACCCCTTTATCTACAGTCTTAGAAACAAGGATATAAAGCAGGCCTTAAAAAAGCTGAGAAACTTTCTCTCTATAAAAGGATTATTTGCCTCAAGTTTAGAAAAGTGCTCATGATTGACAGAAGTCAAACACTGAGAGATCTAAATCTAGATTCTTTATAATTGTATAGAAAGTTAATTTGTAATTTGCTGAATAATAAACTTCTATTTATTTAATTTTTGTATATTTAGGACACCTGTTTCTTCTGTATTATTTTACATCATGTGATCTCTCTTATTTTATTTCCTGGAATCATTATTGAAGGCAGAAACTGCTGCCTGATTTCTTGAAGTAAAATATTTAATACAGATAATTCTGTATGTATACAATTATAGCAAGTTCTGGACTGATGAAGGTATATTGCAGTCACTGACAGATGAAACCAAGTGTTTGATTTATATGATTTTGGTGAAAAATAATTATTCATAGCAAAAGCTGTGTACTAGCTACCAGGTTTTTGGTTCATTGGCTCCAGAAAAAGTTACATCCTGAACCGGAGACATTGTCTGAAAGGTTTACAATAATCCACATTCTATCTCCGATATGCTCCTTTTTCCTGCACATTGTCAATCATAAATTGAGTAAGGGTGTAATCAACAACACAATCCCTGATTCTTCAAACTTTGATGTTCTCAATCATTTCTGTGATTCTTCCAGGGAGATAAGGTTGTCTCTTTAAAAATTATTTTCAAAATTAAGCACATATTCAGGAAATTTCTCTCAGCACTTCTTACAAAAATAGTTCACATTTACAGATCATAAAACCATGTGGTGTTTTCCCCATTTCCTACTATATCTTTTTAAATAATTAAAGCCAGATAGTAATCCACAATTGCAGGTTTTTATGTAGACCTACTGTGGAATTTGTGAGGTAGAGTAAGATGAATGCTTCATTTGTCACCTAATTCCTGGGCCATCACTACAAACGGCAAACCAGAGTGGCATTTTAGAATTATTGATTTCTCTGAACTATTGGTCATTTTTGAAATTATTTGTTTATGTGTTTGCTTTCACTTCTCATTCTTTGGGAAAGCTGTGAATTCATTTTCAATTCGTAATTTCTTAAGACACAGATTCAGAATCTGATGTCATACATGTCAGAACTGAAATTTTCTTGGAAAGGTATTACATTCATGCAGTCTTATAAAATTTCTCTGATTTGGTTGCAACATAATCTGAGGATTAAAAATCCTCAGCTTGTCATTTCCTTTTGGAAGTCTCTCCAGTGCAAGTAAGGGCATCACCTCACTCCACATTCCATGATTTATGATACCCAGAAAAACTATTTATCACATAAACTAGACAGTTTGCAAAAACCTTTCCTAGGCAATGTCTTTAGAGGTTAATGCAAACAATATATTCTGATTTTTCCAAGCTATGCATACAAAATTGTGTACATTTATCCAGTGGAAATAGTGTCATTGGTATTCTCACTCCCAACAATTTGATATATCAATTCCCAGATTCATATTCTGCAAGATTGTGCTTTTGCAATCAGTTCCTGTTCAAAATAGTTTACATGTATGGCTTCTTTTCAAGCAGAAATATTTTTCCAAATAATTCTTTTAAATAATTTTGATATTGGTCCATTGTTTATTTTGGGGAATGAACAATGGACTAAAGTAGACTTATTATTATTCTGCTATACACTTATTATTGTTATAGCAATGGAAAAAAATTATCATTGATATAAAGGCAGTGGCCTCCAGAGGTTCTGAGGGGAAGGAAAGAGAAGAATTGGAGTAATATGGGGGTATTTTAGGGACATTGGAATTGTCCTGCATGCCATTGCAATGACAGATACAGGCCATTATATATTTTGTCATTGGTATAAAATTGTGCAAGACAGTGTAAACTAAAATCTAAATAAAAGTCCATGTTTAGCAGTAGTACTTTAATATGTGCTCATCAATTGTAACAAATGTATCACACTAATGAGAGATGTTGTTGATGTGGGAAAGTATGGGAGGGTGAGGGGTTAGAAAATATGGGAATCCTCTATATTATTTATGTAACATTAACATAATCTAAAGCATCTTTAAAAATTAAAAAAAAAATAATTTAAAAAGAATTTTGAGAAATAACTGAACCATGCATACTCATCTTATTGAAGAAGCTAGATTTATGTGTTTCAAGTAATTGGAAGTATAGAAAACACTTAAAAAAAGCAGGCCTAGAAAGTTGATACTTCTGTTACCATCAGGAACACTGTGTAATCAAGAAAACACCACTAAAATTATCGGCTCCACTAATATGCTTCCTTTCTGCAATCAGGTAGTAGGAGACTTATGCCTATAAGGATCGGTTAAATAGGCACTACACCTGCTAGTTCCCCATCTTCTGGAGGACAGGAACACAAGCTAAAAAGAAGTAGAAAAGGCTGCAAAAAGCCATGTACCATACCAACCTCACACCCAGTAGTGTAGACTGGATGGTGGATGTGAAACTTACTTACATTTTAAATGAAATTAAGGAGAGAGAGTGATTTTATTTCTTTCAAAATTCCCTAGGAACCTTCCCTGTTGCCTTTCTAAATACCTTTCTGATGTGATTCATATGCTAAGATTTTTTTAAGCACACGTCATGAGTGAGTGATGGAGAGCTTTTCAGCTCTGCTCTATCCTTCTAGAACTTACATTCTTATATAGATCTTTACTTTCTTTCCAATTACTGCATCTTCTATTTTTCTCTCAAAAAAGAAAAAGTATTCCTGGTTTTGTCAGTAGGATTTTACTCTTCTCAGATACCTACAATCTGTGAAAACAATAATGATTCATTCTAACCTGAGTGTAGAAATTTGTTCTGATGGAAAACTAAATTTACTCTTTAAGAAACTTCAAATGGCTCCAAGAAAAAAACTCACATTGTCGGCTATCAGTGTAACTTAAGTGCAATTTAGGGTTTTTTTAAAAGGTAAAACTTGAAGAGAGACCCTAAAATATACATTTCAGCTAAGGAAACTTCCCTAAATTGAGTGAGGGATAAAGACTAGGTAACAGAGGGAAATACTATTATATAAGTAAGAGACTTGATTGCTGCCTATAAACCAAGAAATATATGTTATAGAAGGAGGAAAAGACTCATTTTGAGTGAGGACTGGTCTGTTCAATTGTATTATGTTGTTTAAATAGAATGATTATTTTGGGACCCATCATGAGAAATTTAGAAAAGATTAACACTGTCAATTGAAGATTAACTACCTAGAGTGGGGGAAGGGAGAATAAACACCCTCAGGTCCAGGGAATCTCATTTAAACTAAGACAGTAGAAAACAGTACCACATGATTTACTTCATATAATGCACCATAATAACGTAGCCAGTGTGAAAGTGAGTTTATGTCACACATAGGAGCAATGATTCCTTCCTCCACTGCCAAGAGCTGAGTTTCCAAGAGAAGCAAATGTTAGAGTAAGAGTATTGGATGAGAAGGTCCTGGATTTCATCTCCTAGTGTCTTTCCCAATGATACCATTCTCATTTCCCCTCATTTTCACATCACCCTTCTCAGAATATATGGAAGCACACATATAACTCTGAGATATATCATCCCAAAGGTGCTTACATATGTGTTTCATCTTCTGGAGTTTCCAGAATGAGGATATTTTGCATTTATTTATTATCCAAGGAGGAAACCACTAGTGGAACAAAAAATCACTGAAATGAACCACAGAAGTTTTCTTTTGCTGTGGGAAGAAAGTATCATGGAAGGGAATTCTTTACTTGTAGTAACCGTAGGGACACAGAGAAAGTGTCAGATGTAGGAAAGTCCACAGATATAAAATTGATTTACTTTCTAAATTTCTGTTTCAGGGTGGGAGGGACTTTGGTTTCCATTGCAGCTAAATTTCTCTCAGTTCCACTACATGGAAATTTTAAATTTTCATTATTGTATATTTCAGCATTTAGAGGTTCTATTTATTTGTTATTGATATATGTTTATGCCATTTTATATTTTGCAATATATATATTTTAGTTTTCTAAAACTCATTAAAAAATGTTTCATATTATCTGAATAATTTCAAAATCTGAAACAAAGGCTTTTTCCATTGTCTGCTTTTCTTCTGGCTCTTAGTTATGGTATCTTGTTTTCTTATGGTCTATGTTGATTTTTAAAATTGTGTTCTTTTTAATTTGTTGCATCCATATTTGTGTGAATTCTTGGAGGTCTTGGTGGGAAAAGAAGATTTACATTTCACTTTATTTTGCTTTTAGATAGCCATAAAAATTTAACATTCAGTTTTCTACTTACAGCTTTTAAGGCCACAAAAGTGTGGTGATTTCAAACTACACACTGTCTTGTCATTCAGAGGGCTTTCTACCATGTAGCACCAGTGTCAGGGCACCTGTTTATCTTGATGCTCATATTTGATCCATGTGTCTATACATTGTTAGCCTTTACAATGCCGCTATAATTCCAAGGATCCCACTTTTATACAGGGATCTCTAACCAGAGTTTCTACTTAGGAGAATTTTGGTCTTTATTTTCATATGAAAACTATTCACTAATATATATTCTCAAGTTCCTCAGTGATAACCATCTGCCAAAACTGCAGCTGTCATTTGAACTCTGCAACCCATCATCGTCCATTTTATTTTTTATTTTGTGACTAAATTAATTATTTTTGTTAGACTAGTTTAGGAATGAGTTTTAAAGATTCAGAGAAATTTATAGGTGTGAATCCTCATATTAAAAAAAATCACAAATTAACAGCTTATCTACAGACTTGTGGGAAATAGAATCATGAGGGAAAAATGAATTTAAACCTAGTAGAAGGAAGGAAATAAGTATTTAAGTGGAGAGAAATGGAAGAGAGCATAAAAAAACAACTGAGAGAACTAATGAAATTGATTATTAGAAAATTTTGATAAAGTAGCCAAGGTTTATTTGGATTGAAAAAGAAAAAAAGAGAATAGAAATTATTAAAATCCAGTATGAAATTGGGGACTTTGCTAGATATTGCTAATATTAAAGGGATTATGGTGACTACTATGAACAACCGTCTACCAATAATCTAGATAATGCAGAAAAATGGGCCAATTCCTAGAAACACATAATTTACCTAAATCAATGGGGAAAAAAAATCTCCACAAAACTATAACTGGTAAAGAGATTCGAGTAGTCATCAAAAATATCCCCAAAAATAGAAGTCTAGGATCAGACAGTTTCCATAATGAAATCAATCAATAAAATATTCAAAGAAGAAATAATCATAATACTTCTGAAAATCTTCCAACTTGATGTCAGTGTATCTCTTCTAAACTCATTCTATGAAGCTAAAATTATTGTGATATCAAAGCTACATAAAGACATAAGGAAAGAAAACCAAAGACCAATTTCCATTAAAAATAGAGATCCAAAATCACCCAACAAAAACACATTTTAAATCTAATAGTATATTAAAAGAAGTATCCATGACCTAGTGAGATTTATCTCAGTACACTAGGGTGTTTAAATTAAGAAATTCAATGTAATACACCACATTAACATAATGAAGAGGAAAATCACATGAAAACCTCAATTCATGCAGCAAATGTGAATGAAAAATTCCAGCACCTCTTCACAATGAAAACACTCAAAAAGTTAGAATGGAAAGTAACTTCCTCAACATGATAAACAGCAACACTGTAAAAACACAGGTAATCTTATCCTCAATGTGGAAAGACTGAAAGCCATTCCCTTGAGGTCTGGAACATGACAAGGGTGCCTATTTCACTATTGCTATTCAATGTTGTGCTGGAAGTTAAGAAATTAGGCCATAAAACTAAATAAACTATATCCAAATTAGAAAGGGAGAAGTAAAACTATCTGTTTTCAGTGATGTTATGAGCCTTTGTAGAGAACATGCCAAAGCTTACTCAAGAAACCTCTAGAACTCATAAATGAATGCAGCCAAAATGCAAAGTTAAAGTTCTTTGTTTTTTTTTTTTTTTTTTTTTTTTTTTTTTTTTTTTTTTTTTTTTTTTATATACCATGTGCCAGGGATTGAACCAGCACCTCATGTGTGGGAAGCAAGCACTCAACCACTGAGCCACATCGGCTTCCCTGAATTGTTTTTTTGCTTGTTTGTTTCTTTTGCTTGTTATTTGTTTTTGTGTTAATAGGAAGCACTAAGAATGAAACCCAGGATCTCCTATGAGGGAGACAGGCACTCAACCACTTGAGTTACATCTGCTCCAAGGTATGAACTTATTATGGAGAAATCTGTTGTGTTTTATACAACAGCAAAGAACATTCTTAACTGCATATTTTAAAAATCCGTATACCATAACATCTAAAATAACAACATACCTAGGAAAAACTTGAAATATTTTAAGGACTTGGACACTGAAAACTAGAAATTACTGTTGCAAGAAATTAGAGAAGATGTAAGGGAATGGTAAGATATCCTGTGTTCATGGATAACAGGGATTCCTATTATTAAGCTGTCAGTACTACAAAAAGTGATCTATAGCTTCAAGGTAATCCCTATCAAAGGCCCAGGAGAAATTTAAGCAGAAATGGAAAAGGCAATCTTCATTCATATGGAATTATATTTCACCAGGTTTGAGACTACCACCTTGAGGTGTTGTATATATTTATTGCCATGTCTTTTGGCTTGTTTAGACAGGGAGATGTATGAGAGCAAGCACGATATCTTACATCTATCTCCATGCCCAGAACATAGTTTAGTGCTTACCATAGGGTATTCTGAATAAATATTTTTGAATGACTGAGGAAACAAACAGTTGAATAAGTTGAACAGATATTTCTAACAATGAGAAAAAGAAAAAAAAAAAAACAGAAGCAGCGAGACAAGAGGAAATCCTATTTGGAAAGGACAGCCTCATGAATGAGAGCCAGTGCCAGATGAGACAGATCAGACAGAAGATGTTTTAGTGTATCCAGAATCACTCTCCAGAATCAGGAATATGGAAATCCTCATGGGAAACCTTGCAATACGAGAGCCCACAGCTAATGAGAGATGATTTCCTCCTGGGAGGAGAAAGTCACTGGGATAAGAGATGAATATGGAGCTCCAAAGCAGCCTCCCAAAGGTCAAAACTGGTGCAAGTTTGCATTGTGTTTTTCTTTCTTTCCTCCAGAAAGCTAAATGTCTCAGGGAGAGAAGAGAGAAAAGAATACTTCATTAATTACACTCATTGGAAATAATCCCAAAGGTAAAGAAAACCTAAATGCTTCTCCTAAACTACCCCAAGTCTTCTTCACTGATCTCTGTGATGAGGAAACACAATTGTGTTTTATGGACCTCATGAGTAGCTCCAATTCCCTGCCTTTCCTGGGAGCAGAGCTTTCAACTTCATCCCCCACTCAAGGAAGAATCTGCATTGGTGAACTCAGACCCTTCTTTGACAATGTCATGGTGAGTCACAGAATCATTTTACCGGTACTGGGGGAATGTGTTATAGCTAAAGGGAACCCTTTTATTGGTGGTAACTTTAAGGACATAATAAGGTACATACATAAAGAAATCAAAATCATAGAAGGCCTTGCCTATTTAAAATGTCTGGGTTGAAGTAGGTAGTAGGTACACTAAAATATCTTCCTCCTCCAATCCTTCTCCTCTGGCTTTAATTCAGCAAACTTTATTCCTCTTGTACTGCTACTTCTTTCTCTAAAATTGTTATATGTATCTGTTTATTCACTTTCATCCTCATATATATATATATATATGATTATTTTTTATATATATGAGAAGTTGTGAACTTACAAACAATCATGAAATATGCAGAAGTCCCATACAGTACTGCTCCCATGATACCTTACATTGTTCTGAATATTTGTTATAAATTTTGATAAAATAGGAGGGTATGGAAAAATATAACAAATATATGCCATAGACCATAATTACTGGCAATTGTCTGATGATGTTATCTCCTCCTTTTTTTATTTAGTCATTCAACAAACATTTATGCTTCAAATACTTGATGATAGGCACTAAATATTATTCTGGGAATAAAGAAATGAGTAACACTATGTTCTTCTT
Source organism: Tolypeutes matacus (assembly GCA_026826555.1). Classification (NCBI taxonomy): domain Eukaryota; kingdom Metazoa; phylum Chordata; class Mammalia; order Cingulata; family Chlamyphoridae; genus Tolypeutes; species Tolypeutes matacus. The sequence goes on along the minus strand of JAKSZT010054087.1, from coordinate 94,111 downwards.
ATTGAAGAAATTTCATCAAAATGAGTTTGAAAACATAGAATTAGTACATGGAATATCTCAATATGACTATGAAATCCTCCTGAAGATGATCCAAAAGTTTGGACTCAAATTTTGGAGGTTAGTGAATTCTTCAAAAGTGAGTGTTAATTGTACTGATTGTTGAAGGAGGAATTGGGATAATTCCAACAGGAGAAAGGGATAGAAGCACTCCAAGAAGAAAGTAGGACAGATACCTGTGATCAAAACAACTACAAGGTGTGCTTAGGTTGTAGGAATATTTAATAATATCTGGTGAACAATGAGGGGCAGAAACTGACAAATGGAACATGAGCTCAGACAGGTTGACAGCAGCAAAATAACAGAGTATTGTCAAGTATTTCTTGTCCCCAAGATGGATATTTATGTTTGAAGTTATTGGAGAGTCAGTGCAGGATTTATAGAAGGTGATGTTCATGAAAAGTATTGCCCTGTGGAAAGCTCACTCAAGGTCAATGTGACTGTTCCTGCTGTCAAAAGCCCACATTGATAATGAGGGCTTGAGATAGGGAAGGAGGTGTGGGGAATGAATCTGTGTGGGGTTGAGTCATAATGTATAAAATATTCACTATTAATACTAGGCACGATGCCAGACATTTTATATTCATTGTTTTATTTAATTTTTTCAATTAATCTTTTATATTGGTTTCACTATTCTGATTTAATGGATGAAGAATATGAGATTTACAGCAGGGTGATAATCTTGTCCAATAACGTCCAGAAGGAAGCTCAGCATTTTTGGATTCCTATGATTTTGCATTTCACCAAAAATTTGATTTCTTAATCAACTTAATTTTTCAAATAGTGTTAGATTTAGAGAAAAATTTCAAGGATAGTAGCCAGAGTTTCCATAACCAGGTACTCACTTTCCCCTGTTCTTCACATCACCCATCCAGAATACCAGATTATATTTATTTGTCATGAATTCTTAGTCCCTTAGTCCCTTTCTCAGACAATCCTTGTTTTTGATGAACTGTATAGTTTTGAGGAGTGCTGGTCAGGAAGTTTGTAAAATCCTCTTCTGTGAGGATTTGTCTGATGTTTTTCTCTTACTAGACTGGGAAAATGTGTGTTTGGAGGAAGACACCTGACACAAAGTGACATTTTCATGACATCATATCCAGGGTGCATTTTATCAACATGACTTATCACTGTTGATGTTGACCTTGCTCAACAGTGTTTGTAGGTTTTCCCACTATGAAATCCCTCATTCCTCTGCCTTTCCATATATCACCTTTAGAAATAAGTGACTAAGTGAAGCCCAGACTTCAGGAGTGGATGTTATGCTCCACCTCCTTGAAGAGGACTGTCTGCATAAATTATTGGAATGCTTCTGCATGGGAGATAATCTCTTATGTATTCAGTCAATAATTTATTTATGTAGGAATAGATTCATGATATTTATTTGATACTTTGTAATGATAATTGATACTAATTTATTTATTTTCTTCTATTTGTTCCATTTTTTGCTTGGGAACACTTTCAACTGTGCCCTGTTTTTCTCTGATATTCCCCTTCATTGAGGATTTTCTTTTAGCACCTACTTCCTATCTGGTAATACAATATGGTCCAGACTCTTCTTCTATGTTTCTTTCCCAAGTCCTAGTCAGTTATTTCTCCCAGGAGTCATGGATTGGAGAATGGTGTTAAAATCCAAGGTCTGGACAGAAGCTCTGCTCCTCATTCCTGTGGCATCTAGGACTTTTCTGCTCACAGATTAAGGAAATATATATGTGTCCACTAACTTGTGCATATACACAAATTAGTAACTATCTGTGCATGTGATCCTCCTTATCTATATTAGCCTACACATGAGTTCACACTGATGTCTACCTTTATCTCATAGAACACTCTAATATCCTTCCTTGTTTATCTGTCACCTCCCCCTCCACAGTGAGAAACATATTCCCCATCTGCCTTCCAGTTACTTATTGCTTGATACAGATACAGATGTAATAGATTTGTTAACCCAGACCCTGGTGGGATACAACTGTGTCAACCAGAGTACAGAATTTATGTCCAGTGTGCATTGAATTCATTTTATAGAGTTCGTTAGCATTCAGTATTACATATTTCAGCACCTTTCCCCTCTCCTTCAGAGAGGGCATGTCATATATTGTAATACATCTAAATAGTTTTTGAATATTTTGCATTCCATCCAAATATTCCCTTAACTTTGTAAATGAATTTTTTTGTGTGTGTACATCAAGGTTCACTCTTTGTGTGGTCAAATTCATTGGATTTTAAAAATGTATAATGTCATGTGTTTACACTTAAACTACTATACAGGTTAGTTTCACTGCTCTAAATATTTACCTGTGCTTCACTTCCTTATCCCTGCTATCCAGTGATCAACAATTTATTCTTTGCTATTTTGCCTTATCCAGATGGTCTTATAGCTAATATCACACATACATAGCATTTTAAATTGATTAATTTAAATTAGCAGCATTCATTTGAGATTCATCTTTCTTTTTGTGGCTGGATGGAACATATCTTTTTTTCTATCTCTAAACTATATTTCCTTGTATAGATATAGCACAGTGTTTATCTATTTACCTATTGAATGACTTCTTTGTTCTTCACAGATTTTGGAGATTATCAATATATCTGCTAGAACATTCACACTCACCTGGAGTCTTTGTGTGGACTTAAGTTTTCATAAAAGCCACATATATAGAGCACAATTGCTGGATTGTATGGTAAGACTATGCTTAGTTTTATAGAAACTGCTGAACCATCTTCTATCTTTACCAATTTGTGTACTCACTAACAATATGTGAGAGTCGTGTTGCTCCACATCCTCACCAGTAATTGTTATTATCAGTGTTTAGGTTTTCAGCTACTCTAATAAGCATGTGGTGATATGTCACTGCAGTTTTAATTTTGCAGTTCCCTAATGACAAAAGATGTTGAGGATCTTTTGTTTATGCTCATTTGCGAACAGTATATCTTGTTGGTTAGGATTCTGTTCAGATCTTTTCCCCTTTTTTAAATTAATTCTTTGCCTTTAAAATTTTTTTTTACTTTACCAGGATGCCCTGGGGATTGAACCCAGGTCCTTCCATATGGTAGACAGATGCCCAACCACTGAAGCCAGATCCAATTCCCTCGTTTGCTTTCTTTTCATTGGGCTTTAAGATGTCTTCATAGTTTGAATACAAATAATTTATCAGATATTTGTTTTCAAATATTTTCTCCAAGCCTGTTGATTTTCTTTTCATTCCCTTATCAAGTATTTCACAGAGCAGCCATTTTATATTTTAATAAAGCCCAAGTTATAAATTTTCTTCCACCTTGATTAATGCTTTGTGTGTTATATCTAAACACGCATAGCCAGACCACTGCCTCCTAGATTTTCTTGTATGTTTTATTCCAGACGTTTTACACTTTGCATTTTACTTGTAAATATATGATTCATATTGAGTTAATTTTTGCATAAAATTTAGAATTATTAATTACATTCAAATTTTGTGCTACCATCAATATCCATTATTTCAACTTTTTCATCACAGGATTCAAAAAGGCTTCACAAAATATTGATTGAATAAAATAAATTCCATTTTTGTTTGGTACGTGTATATCTTATTATTCCAGAACCATTTGTTGGAAAGACTCCACTTTCTCCATTGAAGTGACTTTATTTCTTTGTAAAGGATCATTTGATCACATTTGCTTTGGTTTATTTCTTGCTTCTCTAACATTAGTTTATGCTTCCATTTCAACAGTACAACTCTATTTGATTATTGTGCTTTTATAATAGTATTGAGATCAATTTGTATGGTCCTACCACTTTGTTCTTCTTAAGTATTGTTTAGGCTATCTTAGTAGTATCAGGTACTAGAGAAACTACAATTTTAATCTTCTTCTTCAGTATTTTTGTCATTCTAGGCTTTTGCTTTTCCATATAAACTTTAGAATTAGTTTGCCAATATCTTCAAAATAACCTGCTGGCATTTTAGAGACCTGGATTGGTTAAATGTATGAATCAGATTGGGAAGAAATGGCATCTTAACAATAGCATTGTTAAAAAATAATAAGTAACCTATATACATCTCAAGATTTCCCATTTTATTTATTGTCAAGTTTATGATTTGGTAATTTTAAGTACTTCAGAATACTGTGCTATTTTCACCAATATACATTACTCCAAATTTTTTTACAAAATGATTTTTCAATATACTTGTTGAATACAATAAATTTTAGACCAATTTGTAGTGGAAAATAATGATGTGAGAAAATTTTCCAATTATGGACATGGATGGCTATTCAACAAAAGTATCAAGGAGAAGCAGGAGCATTTGTTTTCCCTGACATTTTCAGTAAAAGGTCACTAGATCTTTCTGTATATAAATCATTACTTTAGTGTGTTTACAAACCACAGCATTTATGATAATTTCTTGGCCATTGCTTATGGCTAAATTTTTATTGTTCTGGCCTCTTTTTCTAAAAGTTTCATCAGCTACATGGAAAACCAAACACATGTTTTAGAATTTGCCCTCCAGTGTCTCTCAGAAGTTACAGAACTGCAGCCCCTCCTCTTGGGCTGTTCCTGTCCATGTACCTGGTCTCCTTCATGGGGAACCTGCTCATCACCCTGGCAATCATCTCAGACTCCCAGCTCCACACACCCATGTACTTCTTCCTCTCCAACCTGTCTTTTACAGATATCTGTTTCACCTCCACCACTGTACCAAAGATGCTGCTGAACATCCAGACAGAGAGTAAAATCATAACTTATGCAAACTCCATCAGACAGATTTTTTTTTTTCATGTTTTTTGGACAATTAGAAAACTCCCTCTTGACTGTGATGGACTGTTACTGCTTTGTGGCCATCTGCCACCCCCTACACTACATGGCCAAAATGATCACCCAGTTCTGCAGCCTCCTGCTATTGGCATCCTAGATATTAAGTGTTTTCTTCTCTCTTTTACATGACTTAATGGTTTTGTGATTGTTATTTTGTACAGAGTTGGAAATGCACCACTTTTCTGTGACTTTCTCAGGTACTCCAAATTGCTTGCTCTGAAGTCTTTATCAATGACTTGGTGATGTATGTCACATCTGGACTTCTGGGTGTTATTCCATTCACTGGGATCATTTTCTCTTACTCCAAAAATTGTATTCTCCATTTTGAGAATTTCAACAGCTGAGGGCAATTGTGAAGACTTTTCTACTTGTGGGTCTCACCTCTCAGTAGTGTCCTTGTTTTATGGTACAGTTCTTGTAGTGCATCTTAGCTCTGCTGCTACACAAAACTCAAGGGCAAGCGCATTTGCCTCAGTGATGTACACGGTGGTCACTCCCATGATGAACTCCTTTACTACACTCTTAGAAACGAGGACATAAAGCATGCCTTAAGAAAGCTGAGGTTCTATACGGGAGCATTTTGTGGGCTTGGGAATTGTCCTGAATGACATTACAATGACAGATACAGGCCATTATAAATGTTTCCTTAACCTACAGAATTGGGTGGGAGAGACTGTAAACTACAAAATAAACTTTAATCCAAGTTTAGTGGCAGTGCTCCAAAATGCGTTCATCAATTGCAATGAATGTACCACACTAATGAATAAGTTGTTTATGTGGGAAAATGTGGGAGATGTGGGAATCAGGGCATATGTGAATCCCCTATATTATTTTATGTGATGTTTATATAATCTAAGTTTCTTTTTAAAATGTTAAAAGAACTGAGAAACTTCCACTCTAAAAAGGACTTTTTGTCTCAAGTTTAGAAAAGTGCTCATGATTAACAGAGGTTAAACACAGGGAGATCTAAATATATATACTTTATAAGTGTATAGAAAAATAATCCATTTGTCTAATTTTCAGAATTCTATTTCTTTAATTTTTATAACTTTATTTTGTATATTTACTAATTGAAAACATAAGCAATTAAACCTAAAATGTAAACACAGATTAATAAATACATACATTTCGCAATCAAATGTACTGGATATGTATTAATTTTTTTCATCAAACAATATGTTACACAATATATTTGGTTCATAGTAATGCATTAATGCAGTATTTGTCCTTTTGTGTCTGGCTTGCTTTGCTCAACATAATGTCCTCCAGCTTCATCCATGTTTTTATATGCTTTACAACTTCATTTCTTCTTACAGCTGCATAATATTCCATCATGTGAATAAACCACAGTTTGTTTATTCGTTCTTCTGTTGATGGACACCTGGGTTGTTTCCAACTTTTGGCAATCGTGAATAATGTTGCTATGAACATCGGTGTGATGATGTCTGTTTGTGTCACCACTCTCAGATCTTCTGGGTATATACGCAGTGATGGTATTGCAGGGCAAGTCTATATTCAACTTCTTTAGGAACAGCCAAACAGTCCTCCATAGTGCTTGTACCATTCTGCATTCTCACCAACAGTGAAGAATTCTTCCTATCTCTCCACATCCTTTCCAGCACTTGTAGTTCCCTGTCTTTTTAATAGTGGTCATTCTGATAGGTGTGCAATGATATCTCATTGTAGTTTTGACTTGCATTTTCCTAATCATTAGTGATGTGGCACATTTCTTCATGTATTTTTTTGGATTTGAATTTTTCTTTATCTTTGACATTGTTTTGTCATGATTTTCCTCCTTTGTCCCTCTCTCCTCTGGGTGGTGTTCAGCCTTTGTCTGCTGTCCTAAGGCCTAGAAGATCTTTTATGGTGCTGTTTCATCCTGTCTTCTAACTATTTTTCTGGAGGAGAAGAGATTCCCATGTCTTACTAGTCCTCTATCTTCCCAGAAGTGCCCCCAGTCTCTTTTTCTATATCAAGGACACCTGTTGCTTCTGTATCCTTTTATATCAGGTGATCTCTCTTATTGTACTCCCAAGAACCAATATTGAAGGCAGAAACTGCTGCCTGTATTTTCAGCAGTAAAATATTTAATACAGGTAATTCTGTATGTATAAAATTATAGAAGATTGTGGAAGGATGAAGATATACTACAGTCACTGCCAGATTACAGCAACTGCTTTTGTTATATGGTTTTGGTGAAAAATATTCTCTCATATCAAAGGCTGTACATCAGCTACCAAGGTTTTTATTCTTTGGCTCCAGAAAGAGGTCGTGTCCTGAACTGGAGACACAGTCTGATTTGGTTTACGATATTCCATGTTCCATCTCTGATATGCTCCTTCCCCGCTCCTTCTTCCCCCCACCCCCACATTTCCTATCATAAGTTAAGTGAGGTTGTAATTGACAACACAATCCCTTTTTCTTCAAATATGGATGGTCTCAATGATTTCTGTGATTCTTTGAATGATATAATGTTGCCCTTTAAAAATGAAATTCATAGTTGAGGACATTTTCAGGAAATTTGTCATGGCACCTCCTATAATTATAGTCTGCATTTACAGATCATAAAAAACAATGTGTGTGTTATCCCAATTTCCAAATAAGTCTTTTTCAAGTATTCAATCCAGATATTCAGATATAATTTCATATTTTTTGTAGGCCTACTATGCTCTTTGTGAGGTAGACTAAGGTGAATGCTTCATTCATCATCTGATTCCTGGGCCATCACTACAAATGGCAAACCAGAGTGGCATTTTGGAATTAGTGATTTCTCTCAGCTATTGGAAATTAAAATATGTATATTTGGTTATGTTTTTGCATTCACTGCACATTCTTTGGGAAAGCTGTGATTTCATTTTCATTTTGTAATTTGTTAATGCACAGGTTCAGAATCAGATGTCATACATCAGAACTTCAATTTTCATGGAAAGCTATTTCATTCATGCAGTCTTACAAAATTTCTGTGTTTTGATTGTACCATAATCTGAGAATTAAAAATCCTAAGCTTGTCATTTCTTTTTAGAAGTCTCTCCAGTGCAAGTATGAGCCCCACCTCACCCCACATTCCTTGTATTATGATTCCCAGCAAAATCATTTATCACATAAACCAATCAGTTTGTCAAAATTTTTCTTAGGCTTTGTCTTTAGAGGTTAATGCAAACAATATATTCTGAATATTTTTTTTCAACCTATACATACACGATTGTGTACGTCTATCCATTGGAAATAGTGTGATTGGTATTCTCACACCCAAAAATTTGGTATATTATTCCCAGATTCCTATCCTGCAAGACTTTGTTTTAGCAATCTGTTCTTGTACCAAGTATTTTACGTGTATGGCTTATTTTCTTTAAACAGAAAACTCTTTCCATAAAAAAGCTATTTAAGAATTTTGAGGAAATTCCAAACTGTGTTCCACAATGGCTGCATGATTCTATATTCCCACCAGCAGTGAAAGAGGGCTCATTCCTCCACATCCTCTCCAACACTTGAAGTCCTCTGTTTTTTTATAAGCTAACAGCCTAATGGGTGTAAGAAGATATCTCATTGTGGTTTTGATTTGCATTTCCCTAGTAGCTACTGATGTTTAGCACCTTTCCATGGTTTTTTTAGCCATTTGAATTTCTTCTTTGAAGAAGTGTTTTTTCAAATCACTTGGCAATTTTTTATATTTTTATTTTTATTTTTAAATAAGCTTTAGGTTTCATGAATGTTATTTAAAATGATATGGGATTCCCATATGCCCCACTCCCTTCCTCTCCCACACATTGCCACATTAACTACATCCTTCCTTAGTATGGTACATTTGTTACAATTGATGAACACATATTGAAGCATTGCTATTAACTATGGACTATGGTTTACATTAGAATTTTCACTTTGTCCCACAGAATTTTGTAAATTATGACAAAACATACAATGGTTTGTATCTGTCTCTGCAATGTCATGTAGAACAAATCCAATAACCTGAAAATTCCCCCATATGACATCTATTCCTCCCTCTCCCATCCCTCAGAACCTCTGGTGACCGTTGCCTTTACATCAATGATAAGAGTTCCTCCATTCCTAAATTAATAATAAGTCTATAGTAGAATAATAATTTTTAAAGAAGTTGCCCCTTTTTAAAATGGGTTGCCTTATTTTTGAGATATAGGATTTCTTTATATATGCTGGATATTAGGCCCCTATCAGATATGTGATTACCAAATATTTTCTCCTTTCTCCTTTCTTGCCAAATTCCTTTGAAATGCAAAAGTTTTTAATTTTGAGGAAGTCCTGTGTATTTATGTTTTTTTTTTGTTGCTCATGCTTTGGGTGTAAAGTTCATGAAACAATTTCTTACTACAAGACCTTGTAGATGCTTCCCTACATTATCTTCCAGTGTATTTATGGTTTTTTATCTATCTTGATTTAATTTAGTTACAGGGCATGAGATGATGATCTTCTCATCTTCATCAATTGTAATATCTGTACCACAGTAATGAATGATGTTTTAATGAGGGAAAGTGTGGGAAGGGTAGGGTATGTGACATATGGGAATACTCTACATTTTTTTATATAACATTTATATAATCTAAAGTATCTTTAAAAAAATTTTAAATGTATTAATAATTAAAAATATTTTAGAAAAGCCATAGTAAACATGCACACTTTTCTTGTTGAAGAATCTAATGTTATATCCTTAAAGTAATTTTAAGTATAGGAAACACTGTAAAACAAGTCAGCTAATAATGTTGATACTTCTGTTATCATCAGGAACACTGTATATTCAAGAAGAATTCACTGAAGCTGTTCACTCCACAAATATGCCTCCTTTCTGCAATCAGGTAGTAAGAGGACCTTGCCATGAGATTGGTTAAATTGGCAATGCACTCCCTTGTTCTCCATCCCCTGGGGGAC
>JAKSZT010054087.1:46776-75070 GCA_026826555.1 Tolypeutes matacus | reverse complement strand
GGCACCGTTTTCACGGACCCAGAGCCTGACCGGCAACAAACAGGGAATATTTTTTCCATTTATTTAAGTCTTCCTTGATTTCCTTTAACAGTGCTGTGTAGTTTTCTGTATATAAGTACTTTACATCTTTAGTTAAATTTATTCCTAGCTATTTGATAATTTTAGTTACTATTGTAAATGGGTTTTTTTCCCTGATTTCCTCTTCAGTTTCCTCATTATTGGTGTATAGAAATGCTACTGATGTTTGAGCATTGATCTTATAGCCTGCAACATTACTGAACTCTTTTATAAGTTCTAGAAGCTTTGTTGTAGATTTCTCAGGGCCTTCTATGTATAGGATCATGTCATGTGCAAATAATGAAATTTTTACTTATTCTTTCCCAATCTGGATGCCTTTTATGTCCTTTTCTTGACTCAGTGCTTGCACAAGTACTTCTAAGTCAATGTTAAATAGGAGTGGTGATAGTGGACATCCTTGTCTAGTTCTCAATCTCAGTGGGAAGGCTTTTAGGATTTCACCATTGAGAATGATGTTAGCTTTGGATGTTTCATATATACCCTTTATCATATACAGAAAGTTTCCATCTATTCCTATCTTTTGTAGTGTTTTTATGAGGAAAGTGCTGTATTGTGTCGAATGCTTTTTCTGCATCTACAGAGATGATCATGTGATTTTTTTCTCTCAATCTCTTTATGTGGTGTATTACAGTGATTGCTTTTCTTGTATTGAAGCATCCTTGCATACCTGGGATGAAATCCGCTTGGTCACGGTGTATAATCTTTTTTATTTGTTGTTGAATGTGATTAGCAAGTATTTTGTTGAGGATTTTAGCATCTAGGTTCGTTAGAGAAATTAGTCTGTAATTTACCTTTCTTGTAGTATCTTTATTTGGTTTTGGTATTCGGGTAATGTTGGCATCGTAGAATGAGTTTGGCAATATTCCTTCTACTTCTTTTTTTTGGAAGAGCTTAAGTAGAATTGGTGTTAGCTCTTTCCAGAATGTTTGGTAGATTTCAGCTGTGAAGCCTTCTGGTCCTGGGCTCTTCTTAGTTGGGAGGATTTTGATGACTGAGTCTATCTCTTTGCTTGTAATTGGGCTGTTGAGTTCATCTATTTCTTCTTTCATCAATGTCGGCTGTTTGTGGGTTTCTAGAAACTTGTCCATTTCCTCTAAATTGTCATTCTTGTTGGCATATAATTTTTCAAAGTATCCTCTTATGATACTCTATCTCTCTGGGGTCAGTAGTTATATCACATTGCTCATTACTTATTTTATATATTTGCATCTGTTTTCTCTTTTTCTTTGTTAGTCTGGCTAGGGGTTTGTCAATTTTGTTGATATTCTCGAAGAACCAGCTTTTGGTTTTGTTTATTGTTTCCAGTGCTTTCTTATTCTCTATTTCATTTAGTTCTGCTCTAATCTTGGTTATTTCCTGTTTTCTACTTCTTTTAGGTTTAGTTTGTTGTTGTTTTTCCAATTCCTCCAAGTGTGCAGTTAGGTCTTCAATTTTAGCTCTTTCTTCTTTTTTAATATATGAATTTTTGGCTATGAACTTCTCTCTCAGGACTGCTTTCGCTGCATCCCATAGGTTTTGATATGTTGTGTTGTTGTTTTCATTAGTTTCAAGGTAGTTACTGATTTCTTTTGAAATTTCCTCTTTGACCCACTGTTTGTCTAAGTGTGTGTTGTTTAACTTCCATATCCTTGTGCCTAACATGTTTCTCTGGCCCTTACTTATTTCCAACTTCATTCCGTTGTGGTCAGAGAAATTACTTTGTATAATCTCAATCTTTCTGAATTCATTGAGTGTTGTTTTGTGGCCTAGCATGTGGTCTATTTTGGAGTATGTTCCATGTGCACTGGAGAAGAATGTAAATCCCGCTGTATTTGGGTGTAGTGTTCTGTATATGTCTATTAAGTCCAAATTTTCTAATGTATTGTTGAGTGCCTTAGTTTCTTTATTGATTCTCTGCCTAGATGTTCTGTCTAGTGATGATAGTGGTGTGTTGAAGTCCCCTGCTATAATTGTAGAGGTATTTATTTCCAGAGTTTGCCGCGTGTATTTTGAGGCACCCCGATTATGTGCGTAAATGTTGATGATTGTTCTCTCTTCTTGAGAGATTACACCTTTTACTAATATGTAGTGTCCATCTTTGTCTCTTACAATACTTTTGCATTTACAGTCTATTTTGTCTGATATTAGAATAGCTACTCCTGCTCTTTTTTGTCTATTGTTAGCTTGTAAAATGGTTTTCCAGCCATTCACTTTCAGCCTCCTTGAATCACTGGGTCGAAGGTGGGTTTCTTGTAGACAGCATATAGATGGATCATATTTTCTTATCCATTCTGCCAATCTGTGTCTTTTGATTGGTGAATTTAATCCATTAACATTTAGTGTTTTTACTCGTAACGAATTTCTTACTTCAGCCATTTTTTCTTTGGGTTAATGTATGTCATTTGTTGTTTTGTTTCTCTTTTTGTCTATTCAGTTGTTTTTAAACCCTTCTCCAACTCTCTTTCCCTTGTTTGTTCCTTTTAACTTGTAGATATTCCTTTAGTATTTCTTGAAGTGCTGGTTTCTTATTGACATACTCTCTTAATTTCTGTTTATCTGTTAATATTTTGAACTCTCCATCATTTTCGAATGCCAGTTTTGCTGGCTAGAGAATTTGTGGCTCGAAGTTTTTTTTCTTTCAGTAGTTTGACTATGTCATACCACTGTCTTCTTGTCTCCATGTTTTCAGCTGAGAAATCAGCACAATCTTAATGTGCTTCTCTTGTATGTGATGGTTCTCTTTTCTCTTGCTATCTTGAGTATTTTCTCTTTGTCTTGAGCATTGGACATTTTGACAAGTAAAAGTCTTGGAGTTGGCCTGTTGCAATTTATACTATTTGGGGTGCCCTGTGCTTCCTGGATCTGCACATCCATCTCTCTAAATAAGGTTGGGAAGTTTTCAGCCATTATTTCCTTCAACACTCCTTCTGTTCCATTTCCCTTCTCTTCTCCTTCTGGGATGCCCATATGTGTATGTTTGTGTGTTTTGTGTTATTGGTTAATTCCCTGAGTTCCTGCTGGATTTTTTCTATCTTTTTGTCTATCTGTTCTACTATCTCTTTGATTTCAGCTGTATTGTCTTCCATATCACTAGTTCTTTCCTCTGTCTGTTCAAATCTGCTGTTATGTGAATCCAGCATCTTTTTAATTTCTTGGATTGTGCCATTGTTCACCATCATATCAATTACCTTTTAAGCCATGTTTGCAATTTCTTCAGTATGTTCTTCCAGTGTCTTCTTTATATACTTAATCTCTTCCTTCACTTCTTTAAGTTGGTCCATGATATTTGTTTAAATAGCTTTGATTAGATGTTCAATGGTCTGCATTGCTTCCTGGTTTTTATTTTGTTCATTGGACTGGTTCATGTTTTCCTGTTTCTCAGAGTCATTTGTATTTTTTATTGCCCTCTGGTCATCATTTATCTTGATGGGTTTGTTCAGTTGATCAGCTTTTCTCTATGCTCTAGAGTTTTATTTAGCTGGTGGTTCTGCGTGTGGGTTAAGTTTTCTCTTTGACACTTTTTCTTCTTATTTTATTTCCTTGCTTCTTTCTATGTTCTCCCAACCATCCACTGGGTGCCGATTTACTCCGGCTGTTCTGTTCACCCAAGGTCCAAGGGGCTCCAGGCAGCCAGATCCCCTGAAAATAAAACTCTCTTGCCCCGCTCGTGTCTCCAACTGGCCGTTTTATTTTATTTTTCTCCCTAACTATGGGGCTCAGCCGTCTGTGCCAACACCACTGGCAGACTTTTTCTCACGAATCTCTTCTGTTCTGTGCACACTGTTGATTCACGCAGATAGATGTCTGACTCTTCTCATTCCACGTGTGCACAGCACAGAACCCCGGGCAGGACCCTGTCCGCAATCCACCTTGCTCTGGGAGTTTGCAGTGCATGCCCTCCTACATTAATGCCATCTTGGCCCCATCCCTTTCTTCATCATTTCTATTTCTTCTGTGGACAGCCCTGTTTTAAATTATTTTGCCCTTTTCTTAGTATATTTATATTATGTTCATATATACTTTTTATTTTATTGAAATATATCATTTGTATATTAACATACATAAACAAAAAGTGTATAGTAATGTTGTGAACTTAGAAATCAAACATCTATGACATTATACATAAGTCCTATGCCTCACCTTACAACTTATCCTGTTGTGAAACATTTCTTACAAATTATGAAAGAATATTGTCAAAATATCATTACCAACTATAGTCCATATCTTACATTTGATGTGTTTTCCCCCAATCCACCCTAGTATTATTATTGTTTTCATATGCTTTTATTACAGAAGTTGTGAACTTACAAGCAATCATGACAGTTTTTTCTTATTGTTGAGTTGTATTATGTCTTTTTATATCATGGATATTTGATTGGCAAAAATTTTCTCCTGTTAAGTCGGGTGCCTTTTCATCCATTTGACAAAGTCCTTTGAGGTACAAATGTGTTTAATTTGAAGAGGTCCCATGAATCTATTTGTTGTTGTTGTTGCTTGTGCTTTTGATGTAAGGCTTAAGAAACTACGACTCACCACAATATCTTGAAGATATTTTCCTACATTTTATTCTAATACTTATTTGGTTGTTCCTCTCTCTGTCTCTCACCCTTCTGGGACTTGTGAAACATTGTCCTGGTCTGCTGATCCCAAAGGCAAGCTATTCAATCAGCTTTTGGTTATTTCTTCATTGCTTTTGTGAGAGAGCTGATCCCTGCCTGCCTAATCTGATGCCATCTTTCCAAGTTCCCCACAAGAGTGTATCTTGATACTGATTTGTGATTGGTGTGTTTATATATCATTATCCTTTAGAATGTAGCTATAATTCCAAGGACACTATTTTTAAACAGAAATATTTTACCAGAGTTTCCATTCAGGAGAGTTTTAGACTTCATTTTAATATTGAACACACTTCATTAATTAAGAATCTAAAGCTTTTCATTGTTGACAGTCTGCCAAAATTACAGCTGGCATTCCAATATCTCTACCCAAAAAGGTCCTTATTATATTTTATTTTGTGGAAAAATTAATTTCTTATGTTAAGTCAGATTAGGAATGAATTTTAAAAATGAATGGAAATTTACAGGTATGAATGGCTATATTTAAAATGAAGAAAGATCAGAAACCAATAATCTAAATAAAGATCTTGGGAACCTATAAAAAGAACAGCAAACTCAAACTAAAGTTATTATTAGGAGTAAATAAGATTAGAGTGGGAAGAAATGAAATAGAGAGTAGGAAAACAATTGAGAGAACCAATGAAAATAAAGGTGGGTTCTTGGAAGAGATCAATAAAATTTCAAATGCTTAGTTAAAATTTTAAAAAAAAGAAAGTGAGATTTCAAATTACTAAATCAAAAATGAAATTTGGACATTGCTAGATATTGCAGATATTAAAGTGATTATAAGGGATTATGATGTGTAATTGTATGCAAACAATCTACATAATCTAGAAGTAGAGAAATTCCTAGAAACACAAAATTTATCTAAATTGACTAAGAAGGAACAGAATATCTCAACAAACTATAAAAAACTAAGAGATTCAATCAATTATCAAAAAACTTCCCAACAAAGAGAATTCTAGGATGAGACAGTCTCCAAGGTGAATTCTACCAAACATTCAAGTTAGAATTTATCCCAATTCTCAAACTCTTCCAAATTGGAGAGGGAATGCTTCTTAACTCCTTCTATGAGGCCAACTTTATTGTAATAACAAAGCTGCATAAAGACATAAAAAGGTAAGAAAACTTAGGACCGCTTTCCCTTAAAAAATATTGATGAAAATTCCTGGACAAAATACTAGCAAATTGAATAAAACAGAATATTGAAAGAATTATCCATCATGACTAAGTGGGCTTTATCTCACAAATGCAAGGGTGTTCAAAATAAGAAATCAATCAATGTATTATGACATATTGGCAGAATGAAGGGGACAATCACAAGATAATCTTTATTGATGCATAAAATGCAATTGACAGAATCCAATGTTCTATCAATAAAAAAAATCTCAGAAAAATAAGAATACAAGGTAACTTCCTCAATATAATAAAGGTAATCGATATGAAAAAAAAGGTAATCATATACTCAATGCTGAAAGAGTGAAAACATTCCCTTTGAGTTCTGGAACAGGGCAAGCATGCCTGCTTTCACTATTATTATTCAATATTTTATTGGAAGTCCTTGCCAAAGAAATTGTGCAATAAAACTAAATATAAGGAATCCAAATTAGAAAGGAAGAAACAAAGTATCTGTATTCAAAGACAAGATTCTTTATATAGAAAATACCAAAGTTTTCAGAAGAAAACTTCTAGATCTCATAAAGGGATCCATGGAAATGCAAGTTATGAGATAAACATGCAACAGTGAGTTATGTTTTATTACACTAGCAAAGAATATTCCTAACTGAAAATTGAAAAGGATTCATTTACAATAGCATCTAAAAGAATAAAATTCCTGGGAATAATCTATTTTTCATATAATAAATATTATTTTTAAAAAAGTTATAGATTACATGAGAGTTACACTGGAAGTATAGGGGATTTCCATATGTCCCATCACCTCCTCTGCCCGTACCACATTTTCTCCTATTAATAACATCTTACATTATTGTGGTACATTTATTACAATTGATGAACAAATATTGAGTCATTGCTATTTACCATGGTCTATAATTTACAATATGGTTTGCACTTTGCATTGTACTGTTTTATCAGTTTTGACAAAAAATATAATAACCTGTATCTATCATTGCAATATCATGCAGACCAATTCCAATGCTATAAAAATGTCTTATGTTCCGACTATTCTTCCCTACCTCTCCCCTGAGAACCTCTGGTAACCATTATCTTTATATCAATGTTACAAGTTCTCCCATTACTACAATAATATTAAGTCTACTTTGGTCCATGGTTGCATTCCCCCCTTACATTTTTTCATTCCTAAATCTTGCAAATTTGGGGATAGTAATGCCCACTCTGTTAAGATTAAGAGGGAACTTATATCTTAAAGGGAAAATGGAATGAACTGTTTTGACTGAAGTTGTAGACAGTCTTTTTTAGGGGAGTGGTGTTGTCCATCTTCATCCTGTTGTTGGTTTTCCTGGGCAAGTCCAATGAAATGAAGAGTAGGTGCTGGCCACAACTCTGCTGAGATTCAGGGTTCAGCTGGCATATGAACAGACTGAAGATTTAAATCTCTGGAACATATATTTAATGGGTATATTGCAAATTATAGGTTCAAATAAAAGGGATAGGAGAATCATGTGTAGGGAATTTATAAATGAGTCTAACTCTGTTACAGTGAGGAAACAGATTATCATATATTCTGGGTTAAGGCCCACCGATGGAGTGCTTAAAGTGTCCATATGTTTCCAGAGCCTTTGTAGGCATCCCTGTTAAGGCTTTGTTTATTGTGGCAGTTAGTGAGATCCATCTGAGACATGCATAAGTGTAACCTCTGGAATGACTTCTGGACTCACTTTGAAATCTCTTAGCTGTAAAAACTCTTTTGTATTTAATGAGTCCCCCCTTTGGTCAAGGTCTTTTTCCAGATACATCTCTGGTTGGCATTTGGTATTAGTCTTTTGGTGCTCAGGAGGCTTATCCCCAGGATTCATGTCCCATGGCGGTGAGAAATTAATTTGTTGAGCCTGGCTTAGAGATAGGCCATATTTAAGGATGTTTTCGAGGTAACTATTAGACCGTAAATAGTAGGTTTTTTCAATTTTACAAGAATAAGAGCACTAAGAATAAGCATTAATATGGAGGGCTTGGCATGTTGGTCTGTTTTCTTTTACTAGGCATGGGCTATGTACTCTAGAGATTCTTTCTACTCTATTTGAGAATGTAGCAGGACTCCAGAATGGTAATGTATTATTTTTTGGTTATTGTGTTATTCTCCACCTAGTTAGTTAACACCATATGACCTCATGAACACATTCATCTTGGAGAGAGACTTGCCCCAGATGCACCCTTTCCCACACATCCCCCCATCATCAACACCCTGCACAAGTGATCCTCCTCTGCAATAGCTGCCAAAGGCACACTACCCCACTTGTATTCTCATCCACAGCCCTCAGCCTTCCCAGAGTTCACCAGTTCCTTCTTCCAGCCCTCCCTCTAGACCCATAGTTAGCCCAAACCACCCACAACTCTGCTCACACTCACACTCCAGCACCATTTACCCCATTCACATCACTGCACCACCATCACCCCATCCACTGCCAAACCACCACCATCCACCTAATCTTAGATTATGCCCACATTAAACATTGACTCACCACTCTACACCCATTCTATTTCCTGGGATCCTATCTTCCAGACTCTACGTCTGTGAGTCTGCTAAATATCCTTAGTTCATATCAGTGAGATCATGCAATATTTGTTCTTTAGTGACTGGCTTACTTCACTCAACTTAAGATCTTCAAGATTCATCTATTCTGTCACGTGTCTGTAGTTCATTCCTGCTTACAGCTAAGTAACATCCCATCATATATATATGACACATTTAATTTATCAATTCATCTATTGATGGCCACTTGGGTTATTTCCAACTTTTGGCAATTGTGAATAAGGCTGTGAAGAACATTGCTGTACATATGCCAAATTTTCTTCCACTATGGCTGCAACATTATACGTTCTCACTGGCATTGTATGAGTGTTCCAATTCCTCCACATATACCCCAACAGCTGTAGTTTTCTGTTATTTTTATAGCAGCAAGTCTAATAGGTATAAGATGACATATCACTGTAGTTTTGATTTGCATTTCACTTATAGTTAGTGATGTTGAGCATCTTTTCATGTGTTTGGGGGCCATTTTTATTTACTCTTTGGAAAATGTTTATTTAAATCTCTTGCAATTTTTAAATGGGTTGTTTGCCTTTTTATTTTTATGATGTAAGATTTCTTTATATATGATGGATATTAGACCCCTATCAGCTACATTGTTCCCACATATTTTCTCCCATAGTTTAGGATGCCTTTTCACTTTCTTAACAAACTCCATTTGAGCTCAAAAGTTTTAATTTTGAGGTCCCATTTTTCTATTTTTTTCTTTTGTTGCTCATGCATTGGGTGAAAAGTATATGAAGCCATTTCCTACTACAGGATCTCACAGATTCTTCCCTATATTATTTTTTAGGGGCTTTATGGTCTTGGCTTTGATATTTAGGTTTTTTATCATCTTGTGCTAATTTTTGTGTAGGGCATGAGATGGCAATCTTCTTTCATTCTTTTGGATATAGATATCCAGTTCTCCAAGCACCATTTGTAGAAGAGACTGTTCTGTCTATTTGAGTGGCTTTGTGGCCTTGTGGAATATCAGTTGGCTGTTGTGTATATGCTGGTCTATATCTGAACTCTAAATGTGGTTCCATTGATCAATATTTCTATCCTTGTGTGAATACCATGAAGTTATGACCACTGTAGCTTTTCAGCATGCTTTAAAGTCAAGCAGTACTATTCCTCAAATTTCACTTTTCCTTTTAAAGATGTTTTGGCTATTTTGGGCCCCTTACACTTCCAAATAAATTTGGTAATTGACTTTTCCAGGTCTGTTATTAAGTGCTGTTGAAATTTTATTGGAATTGAGTTGAATCTGTAAATCAATATGGAAAGAATTGACATCTTAATTATATTAATCTTCTAATCCAACAATATGGAATATGATTTCATTTATTTAGGTCTTATTTGACTTCTTTTAGCAATGTTGTGTAATTTTCTGTTTACAAGCCCTTTACATACTTATTTCAGTTTATTTCTAGATATTGATTCTTTTAGTTGTTATTGTAAATAGAAATTTTTTCTTGATTTTATCTTCAGATTGCTCATTACTGGTGTACAGAAAAGCTGCTGATTTTTGCCTGTTCATCTTATATCCTGTCACTTTACTGAACTGCTTATCAACTCTAGATGCTATGTTGTAGATTTTTTTTTTTTTTTGGACTTTCTACATGTAGAATCATGGCATCTGCAATTAGTGAAAATTTGTCCTTTCCAAACTGGATGTGGTTTATTTGTTTTTCTTGCCAAATGCTCAAGGAAGTACTTCTAATACAATGGAAACCAATAATGGTGAAAGTGGGCATTCTTGCCTTGTTTCATATCTTAGAGAGAAAAGCTATAGCCTTTTTACCATTGCATGTGATGATAGCTGTGGGGTTTTCATATATGCCTTTTATCATGTTGAGGAAGTTTCCATCTAACCCTGTCTTTTGAGATGATTTTATCAAGAAAGAGTCTATATTTTGTTGACTGTCTTTTCTGTGTTTGTTGGGATGATCATGTGATGTCATCATAGACTGAGTCAGGTAATGGTCCCTCGTCTCTGATTTTTGGAAGATTTAAGGCAGGATTAGTATTATTTCTTTCTGGAGTGATTGATAGAATTTGCCCATGAAGTCTTCTGGTCCTGGACTTTTCTTGGTTGACAGGATTTTATGACTCTTCAATCTCATTACTGGAGATTGGTCTGTTCAGTTCTTCTATTTTTTCTTTCATCAATGTAGTTTCATGTGTCTTTCTAGAAATTCATACCTTTCATCTAAATTGTCCATATTTTTGACATACAATTTTTCAATGTATCCTCTATGATACTTTATTTCTTTGGGGTCAGTGTTGATATACCCTTTCTCATTTCTGATTTTATTTATTTGCATCTTCTCTCTTTTTTTCTTTGCTAGCCTAGCTAAGGATTTTTCAATTTTATAAATGTTCTCAAAGATCCAGCTTTTGGTTTTGTGTATTCTTTCTAATTTTTCTTATTCTCAATTTCATTTTATTCTGCTCTATTCATTGTTATTTCCTTTGATCTGTCTGCTTTAGGATTAGTTTCTTTTTACTTTTCTAGTTCTTCCCGGTGTATAATTAAGACTTTGATTTTAGCTCCTTTTTTTCTTTTTAAATGTAGGTATTTAGAGCTATAACTTTCCTTTTTGGCTTAATTTAGCTGCACCCATACATTTTAATACATTTTTTCCCTCGCTTTCATTTGCTTTGAGGTAGTTACTATTTATCTGGCAACTTCCTCCCTGACAAACTGGTTGTTTAAGTGTGTGCTGTTTAACTTCCATACATTGTTCCTAGTCCTATTCTCTGTCCTTTATTGATTTCCAGCTTCATTTCATTATGGCCAGAGATATTGCTTTGTATAATTTCAATATATCTAAATTCATTGGAACTTGTTGTATGAGCTTGCATGTGGTCTATCCTGGAGAAAAATCCATTAGCACTCAAGAACACTGTGTATCCTGCTGTTTGGGGATATAATGTTCTGTATAAATCCATTAGGTCTATTCCCTCTAACATGTAATTCAAGGTCTCTGTTTCTTTATTGGGCCTCTGTCGAGATGATCTGACTAATCCTGATAATGGTGTATTGAAGTCCCCCACTCTGATTGTAAAGGCATCTCCTTCTCCCTTTCATTTTGCCAATATTTGCCTCATATATTTTGGGGCACACTGTTTGGTACATAAATATTTATGATTGTTCTTTCTTCCTGGAATATTTCCCCTTTTATTAATATATCATGTCCTTCTTTGTCTCTTACAACAGTTTTTGCATTTAAAGTCTATTTTATCCAATATTATCATAGCAACTCCTGCCATTTTTTGGTGATTGTTTGCATGTAAAATTGTTTTAAAACCTTTCACTTGCAACCTGTTTTTTTCCTTGGGTATAAAGTGAGTTTTTTTTCCTTGGGTATAAGGTGAGTTTCTTGTAGACAGCATATAGATGGGTTATATTTCCTTATCCATTCTGCCAATCTGTGTCTTTTGATGGGAGAGTTTAATCTAGTAACATTCAATTTTAATCCAGTAACATTTAATTCAGTAATATTCGATTTTATTACTGTCAATGTAGTACTTATATTAGTCATTTCTTCTTTAGATTTATATATGTCATATTTTGTTTTTCTTTTTTTAGTTATTCTTACTAAATAATCTTCCTTTCCACACACTCCTCCAACCTTTTCTCTCCTGTTTCCTTTCAAACAATAGAACGCCCTTTAATATTTCTTGAAGATAAGACTGTTGTTGACAAATACTCCAAATTCTGTATATCTGTGACTATTTTGAACGTGAACTCACTTTTGAATGCCAATCATACAACCCAAAGTGATCTATAGCTTCAACATAATACCTATAAATCTCCCAGGTGTCTTTTTAGAAGAAATAGAAAAAAAGATCCTTACTCATATGTATTTATATTTCACCAGGACCACCTTATGGTGTTACATCAATTTATTTCTTGTCTTTTGGCCTGTTTATATTGTGAGCTGTTTGAAAAGAGGCACAGTATAGAACAGTTTTTCTTCATCCAAGAACATAGTTTAGTGCTTAACATCTAGTATTGCTGAATAAATATTAGTAGTATGAGTGAGAAAATAAATGGTGGATTGAGTGAACAGATATTGCTAAATCTGGGGGGAGAAAGGAGAAGCAGTGAGACCAGAGGGAATCCTGTTTAGAGAAGTCAATTTCATGTATGAGAGCCAACTCCAGAGAATACAGGAGGTATTTTAGTGTATTCAGAATTTCTACACATAATTAGAGATAGGGAAATCATTTTGGGAATCCTTGCCATACTAGAGCCCACACCTAAGGAGAAGAGACCTCCTTATGGGACGAAAGTATCCACTGGGATAAGAGATGAATATGGAGCCCCAAAGCTGTTTACTGAGGGTCTAAATCAGCATGAGTTTGCATTGTGATTTTCTCTCTTTCCTCCATAGAGTTAAATACTCAGGGAGTAGAGTGACAAAAGAATACTTCATTAATGATGCTTATGGGAATGAAATCCTTAAAGGTATGGAAACTCTAAATGCTTCTGCAGCAACATGTCTACTTTCTTTACTAATCTCTGGTGATGGGAAAACACAACTGTGTCTTCTAGAGACCTGGTGAGTGGTTCCATCTCTCTGCCATTCCTATAAGCAGGATTTCCAATTTCGTCCATCATTCCAGGAAGAATCTGGGTTGGTGAACTAAGACTCTACCCTGATAACTTCAGTTTGAGTCACAGAATCTTCACAGGTGCTGAGGGAATGTATTATGGCTCCATGGACCTCTTTTAGGGCATCAACAGGGCATATATGTAAAGAAAGCTTAATCATACATAGTCCTGCTTACTTAACAAGCCTATTTGTGGGGAAAAGAGCTTTGAAGAGAGGAGGGAGACATTTAGAAAGGCATGGGAAATGAGCCCTGGGAGGGAGGAAGGGAAGAAGAGGGGCGGCTGCATGTTACCTTCCCCCAACTCTCCCCAAATTGAGGATGGAGCAGATACAGGGAAGGGAGTCAATTGCTGTTCAGCCTCAGAATAAAGGTGCCATTCACTGGCTCAGTTAAAAAAAAAAACAAAACCTGATTGTGGATAAGAATAATGAATACACTAAAATAACTTCTTTTTCCAGTCTGTCTACTCTAGTGTTGGCTCTCATTCATGGGGTTTCCTTATCTCAGCAACATTTTCCTTGTTTCACTATGTCTTCTTATTCTACAATTATAAGAAATATCTCTATAACCATATTTATTCATTTTTTCTTATAGTCATTCAACAAACATTTATTCATCAAATACTTCAAGGCAGGCACTAAATATCATTCTGGGAACAAAGAAATGACTTGACATTTTACCTTATATCATGGAAATTGCATCTAAAAAGGATAAGAGATATTGAATTGGGTACATGCAGTATCCTAAGATGTACTGAAATCTTGGTGAAGTGGATCCAAAACTTTAGATGCACCCCTGGAAGTAAGTGAAAGCTTCACAAGGAAGCTGATAGTTGTACTGAAGTTTGAAGGAGGAATTGGAGTAATTCCAGGAGGACAATTTTGTAGAACCAGAACAAGAAGAGATGACAGGGACAAAATGTGGGATCAATCAACCTTAAGGTGTGATGAGGTTTTAAAAGTACTTTTTATTATTTGATGAACAATGAGGGACAGGCAGGGAAAAGTGGAACATGAGCCTGGCAAGGTTGGCAGCAGCCAAATAACAGAGAGCCTTGTGTTTTGCCCCAAAGATTGATCTTCATGTTTGAAGTTATTGGAGAGTTAGTGCAGGGATTTTAGAAGATGACATTCATGAAAATTCTGGCCCTGTCGAATGCTATCTCTGGGTCAATGTGAATATTTCTGTTGTCAAAACACCAGAGATGACGAGGGCTGGAAATAACACAGTAGACATGGAGAAGGAAGTTTGTGGGTGAAACTGGGTGGGGTTTAATCAAAATTATAAAATATTCACTATTAATTCAGGAACAATGCTAAACATTTTATATTCATTATTTTATTCAATTACTTTATGAAATTGGCTTCAAAATTCTGTTTTAATTGGCACAGAATGGGAGTCTCATGGCAGTGTGTTATTCTTATCCAAGGCATGGAATTGTGTTTGGATTGACCCAGGGATTGATATCCCTAGGATTTTGCATTTCACTAATAATTTTATTTCTTAATAAGCTATCTTTTATAACAGTTTCAGATTTATGTTTTAAAAAGTCAAGGATAGTAGAGAGAGTTTCCAAGAATCTCTCACCCTCTTTCCCCTATTATTGCCATCTCCCATACAAAATAAAGATTACATTATTTGTCATAAATTCTTAGTCCCTTTGTGATATGGACAGCTTCTCAGACTCCCTCGTTTTTCATGACTGGATAGTTTTGAGGAGTCCAGAATAGGAATTTTTTAAAGTGTCCCTCAGTTGGAACTTGTATGATGTTCTTCTCATGACTAGATTGGAATTATGTGTATTGGAAGGAAAACACCAGAGATAAAGTGCCATTTTCATCACATCATAATCATGATACATCTTATCAACAAGATTTATCACCTTTGATGATGACTTTGATCAACAGTGTTTTGAAGTTCCCCGACTAAAAATTTCCTCAGTTCTCTGCCTTTTCCTATATCACTTGTGAAAAGAATTCACTACGTAAAGCCCACATTCAGAAGTGGAATTTATGCTCCATCTCCTCGAGCATGCAGTGTCTACATAAATTATTACAATTCTTCTGCCTGGGTATTTCCCTCTTATTTATTTAAACAACTATTTATTTATATCAGGATTGACTCATGACATTTATTTTATACTTTGGGTTGTAATACAATAGTACTTTTTTGTTGTTCGGTTTCTTCCAATTTTTGGCCATGGGGGCTCTTTCTGCTGTGCTCAGTGTACATTTGATATTATCCCAATCATTGGGGGGTTTATTTTAGCACCTATTTACTTTCTGATATTACAAGCTGCTCCAGGCCCTTCCAGTATCATTCTTGTCCCATTTGTGTGTGCAGTCAGCTATTTCTCTAAGAAGACTCTTCTTGGAGAATTGTGTTAAAATCAAAAGTGTTTGCTTTATATGCATCTTGTTTCTGGTCCCTCCCCATGGAGATTGTAAGGAAATAGATGTTTGTACACTGTCCTGTGTATATACACATATCTGTAATATTTCTATGTGCAAGTCTCTCTGTCTATATTCACCTTCATATGAGTTCATACTCATGTGTCTAACTCTAAACCATTACCACATAGAACAACCCAGCTTCTTCCCCTTGTTTATCTCTAACCTCCCACTCCACAGTGAGAAACATATTCCTTCCATCTGCCATCCATTTACTTCATTGCTTGATACCCGTGTATAAAATTAAAAGAATTGTTAACCCATATCCTGGTGGGATATGAATTTATAAACTAGAATACAGTACTTACACACAGTGTCCATTCACTTCATTTTACAGACTCCATTCATATCCAATATTATTGTTTCAGCAACTTTTCTCTGCATACTCTTCAGAGAGGGTATGTTATATATTGTATATTAAGTTGTTTTTGAATATTTTGCACTCCATCATGGAATTCTCTTGAACTATTAAATACATATATTTTACATACATTAATTTTCACTCTTTGTGTGGTCATGGTTTTTACAAATGCACAATATCATTGTTCTATAATTACAATATTATAAAGAATAGTTTCACTCATCTAACAATCCTCATGTGATTCACCTTGTCAATCCTTCTCTCTCCCTAAGTCTCTGGCAAACAATTATCATTCTATTCTCTGGGGTTTTGCCTTATCCAGGTCATATAATTGAAATCATACATATAATGCATTTTTAGAGTGATTTTTTTAGCATGAATCATTTGAGATTCAACCTTTCTTTTGCGGCTGGATGCACTATTCATTTTTATCACTGACTAATATTCCACTGTAGAGATATAGCACAGTGTGTTTACCTCTTCACCTATTGAAGGACATTTTGGTTGCTTTCAGATTTTGGAGAGTAAAAATACAACTCCTACAAACATTCGCATGTGTTTTTTTTTTTTGTGTGTGTGGAATCATGTTTTCAAATCAGCTGCATATATACCTAACAGCACAATTAGTGGGTTGTATGGTAAAACTATGTTTAGTTTTACAAGAAATTGATAAACTGCCTTCTGTCTGTACCATTTTGTACATTTTGTACTCTCACTAGCAGTGAATGAGACTCGAATTGCTTCATATCCTCATGAGCAATTGGTATTGTCAGTGTTTAGGTGTTTAGCTATTCTAATAAGGATGTGATGATATATCATTGCAGTTTTGATTTTGCATTTCACTAATGACACATAATTTTGAGCATCTTTTTTTGTATGCTCATTTGTCAACTGTATATATTCTTGATTAAGATTCTGCTCTGATATTTTGATCTTTTTAATAAGGTGTTTGCCTTCTTATTGCTGTATATTAAAAATTCTATGTATTTTTAATAAAAATAATTTATAAGTTATGTATTTTGCAAATATTTTCCCCAGGTCTGTTGATTGTCTTTTCATTCCCTTACCAATGACTTTCACAGACAGGTGTTTTATATTTTAATAATGTATGACTTATACATTTTCTTCTGTCATGAATAATGTTTGGGTGCTACATCTAAACACTTATCGGCAAACCACTGACCCTTGATTTTCTTGTATGTTTTATTCTAGAAGTTTCATAACTCACAGTTTACATATAATTGAATTTTTCATGTTGAGTTAATTTTGTGAAATACACAATCTGTGTATAATTTCTTTTATGTCTGCATGTGTGCCTCACATTGTTTCAGAAACATTTGCTGTAAAACCCATACTTTCTCCACTGAATTGATCTTTCTCCTTGCTACAGATCACCTGACTACATTTGTGTGGAACTATTTCTGGGTTCTTTAACAATAGTTTATGTGTCTATTTTAACAAGTCAACAATGTTTGATTATTTTGTACAGTAAATCTTGAAACTAGTTAGTGTGGTCCTACAATTTTGCTCCTCTTTTTCAGTATTGTTCAGGCTAGCTACATAATGTCAGGTAAAATAGTTCCTAAAGTGTTCATTTCTTCTTCAGTATTACATTAGTTTTTTTCATTTTTTATCTTTCCATATAAATTTTAGAAGTTTAGCAATATCCTAAAAATTATTTTCTTGCATTTAGAACTGGATTGAGTTGGGTGTAATATCAGGTTGGAAAGAAATGGCATCTTTATAATATTGAGTTTTATGTAACTTAAACCAGATTAGCTCTAATTAATTAAATAATTACTTTTACTTTTTATTGTAGTAACTGATATATAACTTAATATTTCCCTTTTTATCCATTTTCAAGAGTACAATTTGGTAATGTTAATTACATTCAGAATATTGTGCAATCAACACTAATATCCATTACCCCAACATTTTCATCACAACGTACAAAATGACCAGGCAAAATGTTTGTTGGTTAAAATCAATCCTAAGAGAATTTGTAGTGGAAAGTATTGCTGTGAAAAAATATTTACAATTATGGACAAAGATGGAAAGTTAGAAACAGTATCAAGCAGATGCAGGAGGATTTGGTTTCCCTGGTATTTTCAAATAAAGGGTCCTATATATCTATTTAATAAGAAATTATTAACTTAATGAGTTTACAAAACATAGATTTTATGTTAATTTATTGCTTACTGCTTGTGGCTAAGCCTGCATTTCTCTGCTCTCTTTTTCAGTAGTATCATCAGTTGCATGGAATCAGAAAACCAAACACGTATTTCAGAATTTATCCTCCTGGGTCTCTCAGAAGATACAGAAGTGCAGCCCCTCCTCTTTGGGCTGTTCTTTCCATGTACCTGGTCACTTTCATGGGTAACCTGCTCATCATCCTGACCATCATCTCAGATTCCCACCTCCACACACACCAATGTATCTCTTCCTCTCTAACCTGTCTTTTTAAGATATCTGTTTCACCTCCACCACTGGAACAAAGATGCTGCTGAACATCCAGACCGAAAGCAAAATCATAATTTATGAAAGCTGCATTATCCAGATGTACTCTTCACTGCTCTTTATAGGGTTGGATTACTTCCTTCTGACTGCGATGGCCTATGACCACTTTGTGGTCATCTGTCACCCCCTGCACTACATGGCCATCATGAAACCCCAGCTTTGTGGCCTCCTGCTGATGGCATGCTGGATATTTAGTGTTTTAGTCTGTCTTTTACATAGCTTAATGGTTTTGCAATTGTCTTTTTGTACAGAATTGGAAATCCCCCACTTTTTCTGTGAAATTAATCAGGTGGTCCATCTTGCATGTTCTGACACCTTCCTGAATGACCTAGTGATGCATTTTGCATATGGACTTCTGGCTGTTATTCCACTCACTGGGATCCTTTTCTCTTACTCTAAGATTTTATACTCCATTTTGAGAATTTCAACAGCTGGGGGAAAGCATAAAGCTTTTTCTACTTGTGGGTCTCATGTCTCAGTAGTGTCCTTGTTTTATGGTACAGGTCTTGGGGTGTATCTTAGCTCTGTTGCTACCCAAAACTCAAGGGCAAATGTTATGGCCTCAGTGATGTACATAGTGGACACTCCCATGATGAACCCATTTATCTATAGTCTTAGAAACAAGGACATAAAGCATGCCTTAAAAAAGTTGAAAAATATTCCTTCTATAAAAGGATTATTTGTATCAAATTTATAAAAATCCCCTTGATTTTCAGAGGTGAAACATTGGGAGATCTAAATTTAGATACTTTTGTAAGTGTATAGAAAGATAATCTGTTATTTTCCTAATTTTCAGAATTCTTCTTTAATTTTTATATATCAAATATACCTGTTTCTTCTATATTTTATTTTACATTATGTGATTCTCTCTTATTGTATTCCTTAGACTCAGTATTAAAGGCAGAAAATGTTGCCTGAATTTTCAGCAGCAAAATATTTAATATAGGTAATTTTGTATTTATAAAATTATCAGAGGTCCTAGAAAGATGAAGGTGTACTGCATTTGCTGCCAGATGAAAGCAACCATTTTTAAATTTTTTAAATCATATCAATTTTCTTGATACATATTAACAAACATACAATTCATCCAAAGTGTACAATCAATGGTATTTTCTATAATCACATAGTTGTGCGTATATCACTTCAAACATTAGAACATTTTCTTTATCTCAATAATTCTAATAAACAAAAAACAAACCAACACAATTCATCACCTCTCAATCTCTCTATGCTTCCCCCACTGTACATAGCTGCTGTTTCTGGCTATTCTAACCAAATTGTATAATGAATGGTTTTTAGTATAATCACAATGTTGTACATTCATCATCTCAAAAATTTTAGAACAATTTCATTACTCCAAAAAGGAAGACTCTACACCACTTACAATCCTTCCTCAGACCTGCATAAGCACAAATTTACTTTCATCTTTATAAAGTTATTTATATTTATATTTTATCTAAATGGAATTATACCATATGGAGTACTGTGTGTCTAGTCTCCTTCACTTAGTATAATGTTTTGGGTAATTTTGTCTTATAATAATTTTTACTAGTAACCTCCATTTGTTCAGCTTCAGAGAAAAAAGTTCTTATATATGCAATTCTACTCATATTCTTATTTAACATAAAATATTTATATTTCATATAATATATTTAGTTCACAATAGGGCAATCATACAGTATTTGTCCTTTTGTTTTAGGCTTGCTTTATTCAACATAATGTCCTCCAGGTTCATCCATATTGTCATATGTTTCACAATTTCATTTATTCTTAGTGCTGCATAATATTCCATTGTGTGAATACACCAAAATGTGTCTATCTACTCTTTAGTTGATGGACACCTGGGTTATTTCCAAATTTTGGTTATCGTGAATAACACTGTTATGTACATCAGTGTGCAGATATCTGTTCATTTCATGGCTCTCAGTTCTTCTGGGTATATACCTAGCAATGATATTGCCAGGTACCATGGCAACTCTATATTCAACTTCTTTAGGAACTGCTGAACCGTCCTCAATAGTTTCTGTACCATTTTACATTCCCACCAACAGTGAATAAGTGTGCCTATCTTACCACATCTTCTCCAACACTTGTAGTTTTCTGTGTTTTTAATAGTGCCCAATCTAATAAGTGTGAAATGATATCTCATTGTAATTTTGATTTGCATTTCCCTAATCATGAGTGATGCTGAGCATTTCTTCATGTGTTTTTTTACCCTTTGTATTTCTTCTTTGGACAAATGTCTATTCAAGTCTTTTGCATATTTTAAAAGCAGATACTTTGTCTTTTTTATTGGTGAATTCTACGGTCTCCTTATATAGCATGGGTATTAAACCCTTATCAGATATGTGATTGCCAAATATTTTCTCCAATTGAGTGGGCTGCCTTTTCACATTTTTGACAAAGTCCTTTGAGGTATCAAAGTGCTGAAGTTTTAGGAGGATCCATTTATCTATTTTTTTTTCTTTTGTTGCTCATGCTTTGTGTGTAGGTTTTAAGAAACTACCACCTACCACAAGATCTTGAAGAAGTTTTCCTATATTTTATTCTAGGAGTTTTTGTTTTTTGTTTTTATACTGAAGTCCTGGATCCATTTTGAGTTAATTTTTGTATAAGGTGTGGGAAAGGTGTTCTCTTTCTTTTGGAATATGACTATCCATTTCTCTAAATACCATTTGTTGAATAGACTGTTCTGGCACAGCTGGATGGGCTTAACAGCCTTGTTAAAAATCACTTGACTGACTGTAGATGTGAGGGTCAGTTTCTGAGTTCTCAATTCACTTCCATTGGTCAACCAGTTCTTATGCCAGTACCATGCTGTATTTACCACTGTAGCTAAATAATATGCTTTAAAATCAGGAAGTGAGAATCTTCCCACTTTGCTCTTCTTTTTAAAGACATTTTTGGCTATTTGGGCCCTTTAACTTTCCAAATAAATTTGATTATAGGCTTTTTGATTTCTGCAAAAAGGCTGTTGTGATTTTCATTGGGATTAAATTGAATCTGTAAATCAGTTTGGATAGAATTGACATCTTAATCATATTTAGTTATCCAATCCATGAACATGGAATGTACTTCCATATATTTAAGTCAACTTCATTTTCTTTTAGCAATATTTTGTTGTATTCTGATTATAGGTCTTTTGTGGCCTTGGTTAAGTTTATTCCTAAATATTTGATTGTTTTAGTCTCTATAATAAATGGAAATATTTTTTCTGATCTTTTCCTCAGATTGCACATCAGTAGTGTATAGAAATGCTATTGATTTTTGCATATTAACTTTGTATCCGGCCAGTTTGCTGAACTCATCTATTAATTCTAGTAGATTTGTGGTGGATTTTTCAGGATTTTCTAGATATAGTATCATGTCATCAGTGAATAAAGTTTTACTTCTTCCTTTCATATTTGGATACCCTTTATTTCTTTGTCAAGTCTAGCTTATCTCCCTAGAACTTCATGCACAATATTGAATAATAATGGTGACAGTCAGTATACTTGTCTTGTTCCTGATCTCAGTGGGAAAGCTTTCAGTTTTTCACCATTGAGCACAATGTTAGCTGTAGGTTTTTCATATATGTACACCACCATATTGAGAAAGTTTCCTTCTATTCCTTTCTTTTGGAGTGCTTTTTTTTTTTTTTTTTTTTTTTAATCAAGAAAGTGTCCTGTATTTTGTCAAATACATTTTCTGCATCAATTGAGAGGATCATGTGATTTTTATTTTTCAATTTATCAATGTGGTTTACTACATTAATTGATTTTATTGTGTTGAACCACCCTTGCATACCTGGGATAAAACCAATTTGACCATGGTGTATAATTCTTTTAATGTATTTTTGGATTCTTTCTGGAAGTATTTTGTTGAGGATTTTTGCATCTATATTCATTGACGTATTGGTCTGTAATATTTTTTTTCATAGTATCTTTATCTGGTTTTGGTGTTAGTGTAATGCTGGCTTCATAGAATGAGTTTGGTAGCCTTCTTTCCTGTTCAGTCTCTTGGAAGAACTTGATGAAGATTGATATGAGATCGTTTTTGAATGATTTGGAAAATTCACCTGTGCAGCCATCTGGTCCCAGGTTTTTCTTCTGTGGGAGTTTTTTTTTTTTAATTTTTAATTTTTAAAAGACACTTAGATTACATGAATGTTACACAAAAAATATAGGCATTCCCACATGCCCAACTCCCCACACTTCACTCATCCTCCCACATAGACATCCTTCATTAGTGCGGCACATTGATTGCAATTGATAAATGCATCCTGGGGCATTGTCACTGAGCATGGACCATAGTTCACATTGTAGTTTACACTCTGTCCCACCCAGTTCTGCAGGATATGGGAAGATATATAATGGCCTATCTTTCATTGCAATGTCATTCAGGATGATTCCTGAGTCCCAGAAAAGCCCCAGTATAACACCTCTTTTCCCCTCTCCCAGACTTCATCACCTCCAGTGGTCACTGTCTCCACAATAAGTCTATAGTAGAATACCAGTAAGTCCACTCTAGTCCATAGTTCATTGCCCAATCTTGAGCATTCTGAAATGGTGATGTCCACTCTACTTCTAATTGAGAGGGGGCTTCAATCTCATATAGCTGATGGATGGGATTCTCTTGCTTGCAGTTGTAGACTCTCTTGTTTCCTTGGTGTGGTCGTTGTCCATTCCCATCTTCTTTTCAGTTGTCCTTGGTGAGTCCAATGAACTGAAGACTAGGTGGTGCATCTCCACTGAGGCTCAGGGCCCAGCTGGCACACAGACAGCCAATGATTCTGGTCTCTTGGATGTACACCTACCAACTCCAGCACCAAGTATAGGTTCAAATAGAAGGGACAGATGAGCCATGTGTAGAGAAGGCATAACTGAATCCAACTCCATAACTCTCAGGAACATAGACTCCAAAGTAATACCTTAAATACATTCCTTAAATACACCACTTCCTTCGCTCTTCCATATTTTTTGATTAGAGGTTGGCACTTAATCTTATTGAGTTTCCCTTGTATGTGATGCTTTGCTTGTCTCCTGCTGCTTTCAAAATCTTCTCTTTATCACTAATATGTCTCATTCTGAATAGTAGGTGTCTCAGAGTAGATCTGTTCATGTTTATTCTGTTTGGGGTACACTGTCCTTGGATATTGATATTTGTCTTTCATAATGGTAGGGAATTTTTCAATCATTGTTTCTTCAAATATTCTTTCTGCCCCTTTTCCATTCTCTTTTCCTTCTGGGACACCGTTAATGCATATGTTTTTGCATTTGCATTGTCATTCAATTCCTTGATACCCTGTTCCATTTTTCCCTTTCTCTTCTCTTTCTGTTCTTCTGGCTTTTCCAGTTCAGATGTTCTGTCTTCAAAATCACTAATTCTGTCTTGAAGCATTTCAAATCTGTACTTAATGTAACTCTAATGTATTTTTAATCTCATCCATTATGTCTTTCATTCTCATAATATCCATTACTTTTCTTTGAGGAATTTCAAATTGTTCTTTAAGCTCACCTAGTGTCTTCTTAATATCCTTTATCTCTTTAGTCATATTTTCTTTCAGTTCTTTAAAATGATTTAGGAGAGTTGTGTGATTATTGTTGATTAATTGTCTCAAATCCTGAATCTCTTAAGGATATTTGTTTTGTTCCTTTGGCTGGGCCATCTCTTCCTGTTTCCTAGTATGGCTTATAATTTTTTGCTGATGTCTAGGCATCTGATATGTTGGTGAATTTACTCTGATGGCCAATTTCTCTTTCTTGCCTATTATTATTTTTTCACAGCTCTTTGATATTTGGTTCAACTTATCTTAAGTCTTTAAAATTGCCCAGCTTAAGTTACCCAAATCATATCAGAAGCTCATTAATGTGTTGCAGACTTTCTTCCACTGGTGGGGTAAAGAGAACTCTAAAAGCAACTTCTGTCCATATAATTTCCAGAATAACCAGCAGGTGGCACTCGTTGCCACACCTTTCCAGGTGTAACTCTGTTTTCTTTTGTTTTTGTGTGGCTAGAGACAAAATTCGAAGTACACCCCGCCTCCTTTTTCCCTTATAACAGGTGGCAGGGTGGAAGACCTCTGCTCTCCTTTAAGTCAGTTGAAATGAGTAGGGGTTTTATCTTCAGTCAGTGTCTGGTGGGTGGGGGAGGGGAACCCTTCCCAGTCACTTGTAGGTTTAGTAACTTACAGTTTGTTTTTTTGGCTTCTTCATCTCTCTGTCTCTCAACCTCCTGGGAGTTGTGAAGCACTGTGCTGGTCTCCTGGCCCTCAAAGCAGGTCCCTCAGGCAGCCTTTGGCTATTTCTCACTGTTTTTCTGAGAACTGAGCCTTCTATGCCTAATCTGTGACCATGTTCCCACAATTCCAGAAACTACTTTTGTTATATAATTTTGGGTGAAAAATAATCTCTCATATTGAAGACTGTTCTTGTTGCCAGAGTTTGTGTTAATTGGCACCAGAACACTGATGACCTTACTAATCTCTGTCATTCTTCAAAGCAAGGGAGCTCTTTAAAATTATTTTGTTAAGCAGAATATATTCTGGAAATTTCTCTTGCCCTTTCCCATGATAGTAGTCCTCAAGTACAGATCATAAAAATGAATGTGAAAAGAACTCAAACAAGACCTAAACACATGGAAAGATAGTCTATATTCATGGATTAGATGATTAAATACCATAAAAATGTCAATGTTACACAAACTGATTTATAGATTCAATGCAATCCCAATCTAAATTACAATAGCTTAATTTACAGAAATAGAGAAGTCAATTATGAAACTTATTTGAAAGGGACAGTAGTCCTGAATAACCATAAACATCCTAAAAATGAAGAGTGAAGTTGGAGGACTCATACTTCCTGATGTTGCAGTGTATTACAAAGCTACAGTGGTAAAAACAGCAGAGTATTTCTATAAAGATAGACACATTGATGAATTGAATCAAACTGAGCATTCAGAAATAGGTCCTCAATTTTATGGTCAGCTGAGTTTTGATAAGCCTACAAAGTCCACTTTACTGGGACAGAACACTCTATTCAGCAATGGTCCTTGGAATACTGGATATCCCTAACCAAAAGAATGAAAGAGTGTCACATTCTTATACCCTGCAAAAGAATCAACTCCTAATGTATTAAAGATCTAAAGATAAAACCCAAGACCATTAAACTCACAGAAGATAATGTAAAGAACCATCTTCAAGGTCTTGTGGTTATGTGTTTGCCTCTTAAATCTTACACCCAAAGCATGAGCAAAAAAAGAAAAATAGATAAATGATTCTAAATTAAACACTTTTGCACATTTCGTACTTTGTGAAGAAGGTGAAAATCAGCCTACTCAATAGGAGAAAGTTTGTAAACTACACATCCAACAAGGGTTTAATATTCATGAGGAAGAAAAGATCCCATAAATCAACAATAAAAAGCCAAACAGATACAATTAAAATGAGCAATAGACTTGATAAGACATTTTTCTAAAGAAGAAATGCAAATAGCAATAAAGCTCCATGAAAAAATGTCCAATATTCTTAGCAAATTTGATAATGCAAATCAAGCATATCATTTCACACCTAATAGCATGGCCACTATTGAGAAAAAGCAAAGCTACAAGTGTTTGAGATGATGTGGTGAGATAGGAATGCCTATTCACTGTAGGTGGAAATGTAGTGTGATAGAGTGGCTGTGGAACTCTGTTTGGCAGTTCCTAAGGAAGTTAGATATAGATCTGCCCTGTGACCAGCAATATCATTACTAGACATATACCCAGAAGAACTGAGAAAAGTAACACAAACACACATCTGCACAACAATGTTCATAATGACATTATTCACAAATGCCAAAAGATGGAAACAACCTAGGTGTCCATTAACTGACAAATGGATAAACAAATTGTGGTACATACACACGGTGGACTATTATTCAGCTCTAACAATAAATGAAGTCATGAAGCATATGACAACATCATGTTCCTGGAGGACATTATATTGAGTGAAGCAAGTCAGACACAAAAGGTCATGTTTTGTATGATTTTGCTGTTATGAACTGAATATAACAAGCAAACTTGTAGAGTCAGCACTTAGGATATAAGTCATCAGAAAATAGAATGGGGTTAGAGAATGGAAAGGTGAGGTTTAATTTGTAAAGAATTAGTAAAAAGTTTATTTGCACATGTTTGGAAATGCATAGAAAGGGTGAAAGCACATCACAGTGTTTACAATTAGCAACCATAATAAATGGGTATGATAGTGGTTGAAAGGGAAGGTCCAATGTCATGTATAATAATAGAAGGAAAGGAAAAATTAAAAGATGAGACTATATAGCATAGGGAACCCTCTTGTGAAAAATGAGTACGGTTAATAATGTACATATAAGAATATTTTTATATGAAATAGAAAAATTCACGTTAATGTTGTAAGATATTAATATCAGGGTGATATTTTGGGAAAATATAACCAAAGCAAACTATGGAAGTAGTATATAGCAATATAATAATAACCTTTCATCAACAATATAAAAAGCATAAATGCTAAGTGAAAAACTGTTACAAAAGTATACAACATATTGTTAGACTCCATCTATATAAAATGTAAATATAAATTAATTATAGAGTTGGAAATAGTTTAGTAGTTTTGTATGGCAGAAGAAAGAGAGAGATTGAGAGATGGCTACTAAGACATAGGGTTTTTTGGGTTCATTTGCTTTGTCTTTTGTCAATGTAGTTTATATTTATTATATATTTTTTAAAATGCATTACTATTTTTTAATTTTGTTTTCAAAGAAGTTTTAGATCACAGTAAAGTCACATACAGAATATAGAGGACTACCATATACCCAACATTCTCCCTCTTTCCCCCCTCCCCATATTAATACCTTTTAATATGTGGATGGTATCTTTGTTACAACTGATATACAAATAGTGAGTCATAGCTACAATACATGGTCAATGCTTTATATTATGGCTTACATTTTAAACCACTCACTTTAATAAATTTTGATGATATTTAACATGATGATATCTAACATGGCAAGATCATGTAGAATACTTCCATTGCCACTAAATATCCCCTGTTCCATCTATTCTCTAACTCCCAGGGATGAGCTTCCCTGGCACCAAGGGATTACTACAAGTTACCAACTAGCAATGCAACTGGAAAAAGACCTCAAATAAAAGGAGGAAACTTCTATTTAAACCTATACTTGGTGGCAGAGTTTGTATGTGTACATCCAAGAGACTGGAATCTCTGGGCTCTCCATTTGCCTGCTGGGTTCTGAGCCTCAGCAGAGTTGCAACACCTACTCTCCTATTCGTTGGACTCACCTAGGACAACTAATAAGATGGTGAGGATGGACTATCACCATACTAAGTAATGAGAGAGCCTACAACTGCAAGCAAGAGTCCCATCCATCGACTGTATGGGATCAAAGCTCCCTTTCAATTAGAGATGGAGTGGACATCACCATTTCAGAAACCTCAGGATTGGGAAATGAACTATGGACTAGAGTGGGTTTACTGGTATTCTATTATAGTTTTGTTGTGATTCTAACAATGGAAAAAATTACAACATTGATGTGGAGGCAGTGGCCACTGGAGGTTCTGAGGGCAGGGAGAAGGAATAACATGTGTAACATGGGGGGCTTTTTTGGGACTTGGGAATCATCCTGAATGACATTGCAATGACAGATATAGGCCATTTTATATCTTCCCGTAACCTACAGAATTGTGTGGGAAAGAGTGTAAACCACAATGTGAACTATGGTCTGTGCTCAGTGGCAACACCCCACGATGCATTTATCAATTGCAATGAATGCACCACACTAATGAAGGATGTTGTTTATGTGGGAGGTGTGGGGATTGGGGCATATGGGAATCCACATATTTTTCATGGAACATTTATGTAGTCTAAGTATCTTTTTAAAAAATAAAAAATATCTTAAATAAAAAATAATGTACTTTGAAAAGCTTTCTATTGTGTAGCTTAAAA
>JAKSZT010054087.1:32076-46676 GCA_026826555.1 Tolypeutes matacus | reverse complement strand
AAACTTCAATGTAAATTATAATCCATGCTAGTGGCAATGCCCCAAAATGCATTCATCAATTGCAATGAATGTACCACACTAATGAAAGAAGTTGTTAATGTGGGGAAAAGTGGGAGGTATGGGGAGTGGAGCATATGGGAATCCCTTAAATTTTTTTGCAGTATGTGTATATATATATATTTTTTATTATGTGTAAAAATCAAAATTCTCACAATACATACAAACATTTGCAAAATGATATATAATTTTTTAAAAAATAAATATAAAGTATAAATAAAAACAAAACAAAACAAAAAACATCTCTACATGTGCTGGAGAGGATATGGTTTGTATTAATCATTTAAAAGGGGTGCTGATGCAACGTAACCAAATGCTGTTGGTTTTTATAGAGTATTTATTTGGATTAGAAGCTTACAATCACAAGGCCCTAAGGAGTTCAACTTGAGTTGAGTACCATAAGAGGTACTTTCTTACCCAAAGTCATTAGCCACCTGTTGGAACAAGATGATCGTGATGTCTGTGAATGTTCAACCTTCCTGCTTCCCCTTAAGGTTCCATGGTCCCAGCTTCTTCCAGAATCAACTGTAGTCTGGTGTAAGGTTTGTTTCTTACCCCGTGGCTCATTTCTTTCTGGGCTCAGCTGCTCAGTTCTCTTCACAAGTCAGATACATACTTTCAGCCTCACCTCTCTTCCTGGGGCCTCTGCTATGTCTAATGAGCTGTCTCTATTCCTCCGTGTTCTTCTCTGAGTGTTCACTTTCATTTGAGCATCAGTTTTATCCTTATGGGGGCTAGGACTCAATGCAGAGTCACACTCTAAGGACTTGGTTGGATCAGAGCCCTAATCTTAACATAATTTAATCAGACATCTCAATTGAATCTCATATGATCAAAGTGTAATCATGCTGGAGGAACCAACCAGTTTGAAAATATAATTATATTTCTTATTGGAATTTTAAAATAATATTAAATGCTACATGGAGGAAAGTGAACACTTGTCCACTGCTGGTGGGAATGTAGAATGGTGCAGCCATTGTGGAAGACAGTTTGGTGGTTCCTCAGGAATTTAATTATAGAACTGCCATATGATCCAGCAATCCCACTTCTGGGTATATACCCACAAGAATTGAAAACAAGGACACAAACAGATATATGCACACCAACATTCATAACAGCATTATTTGTTATTGCCAAAAGTTGGAAGCAACCCAAATGTTCATCATCAGATGAATGGGTAAGCACTCTGTGGAATATACATACAATGGAATATTATTCAGCTAAAAGAAGGAATGCAGTAATAATACACGGGATAACATAGATGAATCTTGAAGACCTTATGTTGAGTAATGTAAGCCAGGCACTAAGGGACAAAATATTATATGATCTCACTGATATGACTTTAGCAAATTGAGCAAACTCACAGCACTAGAGTCTGGAAGATAATTTATCAAGAGGCACAAAGGGAGTAGAGGGTGGTGAGCCAAGGCCCATATGGGCAAAATCTATGATAAGTGGAATAGTGTAGTTGGGCAGTGGATGGGCTTGAAAATGTTGCAGTGATGTGACTGGGCTCAGCGGTGCTAGTCTGTGAGAAGAGTAGGGTGGGGGCTTGGGTGGGACTCTGCATAAAATTTGGGGAAAGTTGGGGTAAAGAACAATTGAACTCTGGGGATTTGCAGGTCTATGGTTGAAATTACAATGTTGAGAATGTTGTTTTGGCAAATACGGTAGGGGAGGGTTACTGGCATAGGGCATTGAGTGTGGGGTGAAAGGAAACTTCTGGGCCATGCTTCTCTGGAATACGTAAGTGTTCATCTTGTCACAGTGTGTCATCTCATTTGGTGGAGACTGACAAAATAAACAAGAAAATATTAAACCCCCATCCTGGAGAGTCCTGTTATGTTTTTTATTAGAGGGACATGAATCCCTTGAGAACAGAGGCTTGCCTAATAAAAAAGAACAAACCAATATGTAAAGACCTCAATATTATTGCGAGTAGCTATGAATCTTATTCTTGAAAAGTTGAAATTTAGTTGTTACTACATTTTCCAAGAGGAAGGTGAGGGAAGAATAGAATAGATGAAACATAGGGCATTTTTGGGACATTAGAATTGTTCTGCATGATCTTTCAAAAACAATACAGTTCATTTAAAAATTTGTCAAAGGGAAGCGGCTGTGGCTCAATCAGTAGGGCTCCCGTTTACCATATGGGAGGCCCCGGGTTTGGTTCCCGGGGCCTCCTGGTGAAGGCAAAGCCTGCCTGCACGGCGTGGTTAGCTGACCCAGTGAGCATAAGCAGCAGGGGGGGGATAAATGAATAAATAGATAAAATCTTTAAAAAAAAAAAAATTTGTCAAAACTTATAAAAGGGTACAGTCTAAAATGTAAACCATAATTTAAACGTTGTCCATGCTTAATTGCAATGCTGTAATATTTGTACATCAATTGTAACAAATGTACCTTGTGCATTTAAAATGCTAATAATATGTGAGAGTGCAAAAGGGCAAGGTATTGGTTATATTGGAATCCCCTATAGTTTTCTATGTGACTTTTCTGTAACCGAAAGCTTCTTTAAGAGAAAATTTTTTAAAAAGACATTGGAGGAATATACAAAAGAAAATGTCACTGTACATACAATAAGTTAGATTTTACAGTGATGAAAGACACAATGTCTAAAACTTCTTATATTATTGCAATTGTATTACTTTTATATTCTGTTTGTTATTTTAAACTATTAATATTTTATTTTCTTATCTTTTTTATTTTGTTGGCTACATTTTTGGAGATGTTTTGGATCACAGAAGGGTCTCATTTGTGGCAGAGGAGGATCACTGGTGTAGGTTGTCAGTAATAGTGGATATATGGGAAGAGGTGCATCTGGGGCATGCCTCTAAAGCATATGAATATGTTCAAGTGTTCATGGGGCATTTTCTAAATGGGTGGATGCCCACACAATAATGGAAAGAATATTGAATTCCCATCCTGGGGAGTTTTGCTATATTCTTCAATAGCGTGGCAAGAATCCCCCAAGTACATGGGTAATGTCTAGTGAAGGAAGAGAGACCATTATGCCAAGCCCTTGATATGGAAGATTATACCTATGAACCTTTATTTGTGTGTGTGAAATTGAAACTTAGCCTAGTCTTATATACTGACTAAGATTTACCTCCTGAAAGCCTTCTTTTTACTCAAATGTGGCCTCTCTCTAAGCCAAACTCAGCATGGGACATGATTCCCAGGGATGAGTCTCCTTGGCACCAAGTGAATATTACTCAGCTCCAACTAGCAATGTATCTGGAAAAAGACCTTGACCAAAAGGGGGAAATGTTAAATACAAATGAGTTTCTAGGGCTAAGATATTTCAACATGAGTGAAGAGGTCTTTCTAAAGATTAAACTTTAATCTCCTGCATGTCTCAGCAGGATCTCATTGGCTGACACAGGAAAAAGTGCCCCAAACACTGGGATTCCTGAGGGCT
Organism: Tolypeutes matacus; assembly: GCA_026826555.1. NCBI lineage: Eukaryota > Metazoa > Chordata > Mammalia > Cingulata > Chlamyphoridae > Tolypeutes > Tolypeutes matacus. The sequence continues at coordinate 43,198 of JAKSZT010054087.1, read as the reverse complement.
CTAGAGACATCTATACACTAAATGTAGGGTAGATAACTCCAGGAATTCAGCAACCTACCAGTGGGCCTTACTTAAGAATTTATGCTCCTCACTGTAACAGAGTAAGACTCATTTATAGATTTCCTACATATGAGTCTTCTGCCCCTTTTATTTGAACCCTACAATTAGCACTATACTTGTTAAATGTCCCATAGTCTTAACTCTTTGTTCCTTTCATCTACCAGTTGAGCCCTGAATCTCAGGAGAGTTGCAACCCTTACTCTTCAAATCATTAGACTCACTCAAGGAGATGATGATGGACAATGCCCATCCCAAGAAACAGAAAGTGTCTGCAACTGCAAGCAAGATGGTTGCATCCTTCTGTCCCATGGCATGTAAGCCCCATCTCAGAAACAGATAGAGCATCAATCATCCCAAAATTTTCAAGATTGGGGAATGAATAATGGGCTAAATTAGACTTATTATTATTCTATTATATACTTACTATTATTCTAGCAATGGGAAAAGTTTTATTATTGATGTAAAGGGAGTGGCATCCAGAGGTTCTGAAGGGAGGAAGATGGAAACATTGTTTTCCATATTACATTGGTGTAATATGGGGACATTTTCAGGACATTGGAATTGTCCTGTTGACATTGCAGTGATGGAAACAGGCCAGTGTATATTTTGTCATAACCTACAAAATTGTATGGGGCTGAGTTTAAACTCTAATGTAAACTATAGTCCATGGTTAGTAGCAATGCTTCAATATGTGTTTATCAATTGCAAAAAATGTACCACACTAATGAAGGATGTTGTTAATGTGGGGAATTGTGGGAGGGGGAGAGGTTAGGTCATATAGGAAGCCCTATATTTTTCATGTAAAACTTATGTAATCTAAAGCTTCATTTTAATAAAAGACACTGGGTGAGCATGAGGAACACATTGAAAAACTCAAATGTAAAGTAACAGGGCTTATGGGAATGAAAGACAAGGGATGAGATAAAAAATATATTATATAAAATAAACATTATGCTAAGTGAAAGAAACCAGGCACAATGTTTGATTCCATTCATATAAAATGCAAATATATATCAATTTATAAAGAATGTATTATGCTATTGGTTGTGTAGGACTGGAATAATCAAATAGTTCTAAATTTTTGTGGTTATGAATTCACAACATTTTGATTATATTAAAATCCATTGATTATACACTTTGTATAAATCATATGGTATGTGACTATATCTCAATAAAACTGCTTAATAAATAAATAAATAATAAAATTTCAAGGATAAACAGAAATAGCAGATATGTATAGCAGGGGAAGCATAGAGAGATTAAGAGGTGAAGAATTTTGTTAATTGTTTGTTTGACTTTTGCTTTTTATTATTTTTGAAATAATGAAAATGTTCTAGTAAGATTGAAGTGATGAATGCCCAAGTATGTGATTATACCAAATACTATTGATTGTACACTTTGGATAAATTGTATGCTTTGTTAATATGTATCAATATAATGGATTCATGGGAAAAAAAAAAAAACTTATGTCCACAGCTCAGTCTACAGCACAACCCTGTGATGAAAATGAGAGCCACTGAGTGTACACTTTTGATGGATTGTACAGGCAGGGGGCCATATAACACAGTGAATCCTTTGGTGAAATATGGTCTGTGGTTAGCTGTATGAATATGAGAATGTTCTCTCATTAACTGTAATACATATATAATATTAACACAGGGTGTTAATAATAGGTTGGTTTGTAGGAAAAATACTCCAAATTTACCCTATGGACTACAGATAGCTGCAATATTATGACAATGTTCATGATTTGTAACATTGTGTCACAATAATGTAATGTGTTGGTGGTAAAGAGATGTATGGGAATCATGTATACTATGCATGATTATTTTGTTAACTCACAACTTCTCACATAAACAAAAAACGAATATTGTAGCTATAAATTTAAGTTCTGGAGAACACTTTTAACCAGTAATTAATCCATACATATTTCAAATTGAGTGCAATAATGAAGAATATTTAGAATACTATATCTGTAACTTTTCGAGGATTATGCTTCCATAATACTTTGTTTTAATAACATTTCCGAGTTTACCAAGTGTGAACCCATCTATTCTCATTTGTGCCTCACAAATCGAAGTAAGATAGGCTAGGAAACTGATGGCAAAACCCTGAGGCCTGTGATATGGGGTTCAAATTCAGTTTTCATTCTTTATATCATTCACCCCCAAAAAACAAAACATTCTATTGACTCTGTGTGCTCTTTTCTCAGGCTGTAAGTGATAGATTAAAAGTTTCATTAGATGTGGTCATTGCGAACATGCCAAAAGGATATAACCAAAAGCAATTGTTTCCTTCAGGCATGAAGTCTGAAGTGGTACTGTAGGAAAGTAGGCACTGGCACATCCTCCTCTGGAGCAGATACAAGGTTCTGGTAATGTCAGTGGGTCAGCACCACCCCTGGGTCTGATACTTGATGATTTGAGATACACTAAAGTTTAAACGAATCCAAAGAAACACCTCAGAAGATGGGAATGGGTTTGCTGTAGCCTAAGTATTATGGTTAATTCTAAAGAAGTATGAACAATTCCATTTGCTAAGTCAGGTAGTGGGGTCTGCTTGGCAATATAACATTTTAAGGAATTGAGCCAAGGCAGGTTGGGCTTGGGTCCAAGAGTCCATCTAAGCCAATGGTAGCAGGTCATGGTGTTTGGATGTCCTCAAAAGCAGCAAGGAAGGTATATCCCCATGATGTAATGGTTTGATGTGGCCAATTGAATGCCTTCTCCATAGTGTGATCCTTTATAACCTACCTAATATTTTTCTATATATCCTCTTGCCCTGAACCCAGAGCTTAGCATTTGTGTGATTCATGCATTGTTTATTTCTGTAGCTCTTCCAAGATTTGTGATTTCTCCAAAATGTATTTTAATAATATTTGAATGCTAATTAGGAGCAACAGATATTTGTCTTGTTACATTATATTACTTTTTCTCCTACAAAATAATTTCTTGCATTTTGGTGAATAACAATATATCTACAAAGATGAATGAATGTATCATAAGAAAAGTAGTCTAGTTCTTACATTTTATCATTATGTAGTGGATATTTTATTAGTTTCTATAATCAAGCCCATGTAGATAAGACCTTACCAGTTTTCCATTCTTAAGCCAAGAAGATACCACTAGATATCACTACAAAAATGTGTAATATTTTGGAAGAAATACTCAGGATCAGAAGTCTCTTCTGAGTCTACATTTAGCTGTGTGACCTCAAGCAAGCCACTGTAAACTCTCTGTGCCCCAGTTTCCTCAGTTATTAAAAGGGAACTTATCAATAAAAGGTATATGATCTCCAGCTCTGATTCAGTGATTTTTATCCATAGGACTTGAGTAATAGAGTCGGACTGTAGAACTGTTGTGCCCAATAACACAGTCACTAACCACATGTGGCTACTGAGCCTTTGAAATATGGCTAGTCCAAATTGAGATGTGTTATAAATGTAAAACACATACCAGATTTCCAAGAAATAGTATTAAAAATATGAAATATAAATTCACAATTTTACATTGATTATGTATTAAAATGATAATACTTTTAGACACACTGGCTTAAATTAAACATATCAAAATTAACTTCTCCTATTCTTTTTGGCTTTCTTCATCACCAAAAAAGTATGTATAAGGAAATGTACAAATTAAGAAGAAACTTTCAGGGGGATCCAGCAAGATGGCATCAGTTTAAGTGGGCACTCTCCATCTCTTTTGCAAAAAAAAAATAGCTGAGAAGGGGCAAGATCCTGTTTAAGTGAGCTGTTTTGAGAAGCCACAGAGCAGGAGACTTCAGGGCAATGATTTGGAAGGAACTGGATAAAGAGATAAAAAGCCCAAGGGAAAACTGTGAGTTTTTTTACCCTGGTAGCTAGACACAGCAGGCAGCTAAGCCCCACCCTCAAGGCAAAAAGCTACAAGCCCAGACTCCACTGGCCACTGAGTGGGAGGGAGCTATCTCTGGAAGTAAGAGTGCTCTGGCAAAGGGTAGAAAGGGGTTTCCTTTCTTTGGGTTTGGTTACTCATACCCCATTCAATTTTAGGGAGCATACCAGCTGGCAAAGGGTGGCTCTGGGAAGAGAGGAAAGCTGAATCTTCTTAGGCAGCCTGATTTACTTAGCTGACCTGGGAGAGAGGAACCTGGGCTGGTAGAGGTTGGAGTCAGGCAGTTGACTAGTTCTGTGCTGAAAATTATCAAAATTCCAACTCCCTTAAGGGAGTGGGCAGTAGGAAGTGCTTAATAACCTTCCAAGGGCCTCTCCTGAAAGGAGAGGGAGGTCTGGAAGAGGGTTGAGAGTCATTTTTCTGAGGTGACATTGGATACCAGGGTCCCATTTGAATTTCAGAACGGAAACCAACCTGACCAGGGGAGGTGAGGGAGAATCTGCACACACAGGCTATTGTGCCCTGCTGCCCTGGGGAAGAAAGTAATAAAAATAGAAAGGGGGCAGAGACAAACAGGCTCATAACCAGCAGGAATCTACCCAACTGCAAAGAGTCAAAACTGCCCTAGTTTCTGGAAAGAGAATGGATAGCTTTCTAGCTAACTGACTCAACAAGAAAATTTAGCTCAGTGGAGGAGTCTTCACTTTGCATATATGAGGTCCCTGGCTCCATTCCTTAGAGTAGTGATTGACTGGGTTATCAAACACCCAGCTAATACTTTAGGACAGGGAACATATAGACATAATTTTTGTATTAGCTCCTCTTGGGTCTCTTAATTTTCTTTGAAAAAATTTTCCTTTTTTAAAAAATTTAACTTAGTTTATTCTCTAAAACCCAGTTCAGAACCTGCAGATGGCAGGCTGCAGGATAATTTATTGATGAACACTGGCAGCCTGAGAAGTTCCTTAGGGACCCAGAAGAAGGGCTGCTTTTCTTAAGTTTTTATTTGATTGCTTGCTTGTTTGTTTTCTGTTCTTTTTTTCCCTCTTTCTCCCTCTCCCCATTTTTAAAAATTTATGTGCTGCTGTCTTATTTCTTGTTTGCTGTATTTCCCCCTTTTTTTGTATACCAATTTTGCCTACCTTTGCTATTTCTTTTCCTTCCTTCATCTTCCTATGTTCTGCATTCTGTTTTTGTTCTCATATTCCACCTCTCTTAGTTTAGTATTCAGCTTTTCTTTTTTTTTTTATTTCTATACCCCCTTATTCTCTCTTATCTTTCTTTTTTAACTTCTTTGTTTATGGTCTTTTCTTTTCTCTTTCCCTCACTTATCATTCAGGCCTTTAATTCATTCTGATGTTTCTCTGTTCAGTTTTTCATTTCATTGTTTGCACCCTACTTCTTTATTCTTATTCCTCTGCACTTCTTGCATGAGTTAATTATTCATTTTTCTAAGTCTTATAAGGTTCCTCTTCTACCTTTTACTATTATTGTTACTATTATCATTTTTCTCTTCTTACCTTTTACCCTTTCTCTGGCCCTATTCTTTTTTCTTTCAAGGGAACATAGACAACAGCAAGGAAAAAAAAAACAGAGGAACAAAGTGTGAAAGAGTAAACTTACCACATAAACAAAAACAGCAAATAAATAAAACCCTAGAGTAGAGAGAGAAATTAATCAACTGCAAAACCCATCAAGATAAAGAGATGCCTAAACACCCCCCCCAAAAAAAAAACTTATAAAACTTATGAAGAAACAGGAAGAAATAGACCAGTCCAATGAACAAACTAAAAACCAGGATGAGATGCAGAACATGAAACAACTAATCAGAATTGTCCAAAATATATCATTAACCAACTTAATAAAGTGAAGGAAGAGATTAAGGATATTAAGAAGACACAGAAAAGACATACTGAAAAATTTGTAAACAGACATAAAAACATAACGGATATGGTGGTGATAAAAGGCACAATCCAAGAAATCAAGAATACATTGGAAGTTCATAACAGCAGATTCGAACAGGTAGAGGAAAGAATTAGTGATGTGGAAAACAATACATCTTAAATCAAACAGAGTAGAACAGATAGATGAAAAGATAGAAGAAATCCAGCAGGGACTTAAGGATTTGAAAGGCAACACAAAAGGCACAAACATATGTCTTACAGGCATCGCAGATGGAGAAGAGAAGAGAAAGGGGACAGATGTAGTGTTGGAGGAAATAATAGTTGAAAATTTTCCAACCATATTGAGGGAGATGAATGCACATGTCCAGGAAACACAGTGAATTCCAAACTGTATAATACCCAGAAGGCCTACTCCAAGACATATACTTGTCAAATTGTTCAATGCTCAAGACAGAGAAAGAATACTGAGAGCAGCAAGAGAAAAGAGAATTATCACATGCATGGGAAGTTCAATAAGACTAAGTGCTGATTTCTAATATGAAACCATGGAGGCAAGAAGACAGTGGCATGACATAGTCAAGGTGCTAAAGGAAAGAAAAAACAAAAACAAATTCCAGTCCAAAATTCTCTACCCAACAAAGCTGGCATTCAAAAATGATGGAGAATTCAAAATCTTCACAGATAAACAGAAATTATGAGAGTATGCCAATAAGAAACTGCCCTTCAAGAAATACTAAAGGGAGTTCTGCAGATTGAAATGAAAAAACAAGAAAGAGAGAATTGGAGGACAGTGTAAGAAAAAAAAGAAAACAAAAACAGAAATAAAAATAGCATAGGGCATACATAAATGCAAAGAAAATATGGTTAATGTAAGTAACTCCTTGACAGCAATATCCCTGACTGTTAATGGATTAAACTCAGCAGTTAAGAGACACAAATTGGCAAAATGGATAAGGAAATAGGCCACATCTATATGTTGTCTATAAGAAACCCACCTGAGACCCAGGGTCTCAAGGAGACTGACAGTGAATGACTGGAAAAAATTTTACAAGCAAACAACAACCAAAAAAGGGCAGGAATAGCTATTCTAATATACTTTAAAAGCAAACTATTGTAAAACAAAACAAAACAAAACACTAAAAGCAACCTATTGTAAGGAACAAAGATGGGCACTAAATATGAGTAAAATGGGTAAACTTTCAAGAAGAAAGAAAAATCATAAACATTTATGCATGTAACCAGGTTGCCTCAAAATACACCAGGCAATCACTGGAAAAACTAAATGGAGAAATAGATGCCTTTATATTTATAGAGGGGAACTTTAATATACCATTATAACCATTAGACTGAACATCTTAAGAGAAAATGAATAAAGAAACAAAGACTTTAAATAATACCTTAGAGGATCTGGACTGAAAAGACATATACAGAAGATTACACACAAATACAGCAGTATATACTTTCTTCTAAAGTGCACATTGATCATTCTCCAAGATAGACCATGTGCTAGGCCAATAAATTGAGAAAGATTGAAATTATACGAAGTGATTTCTCTGAACACAATGGAATGAAGCTGGAAATCAGTAAGGGACAGAGAACCAGATTAGGCACAAAGATATGGAAGTTAAACAAAACATTCTTAGACAAACAGTGAGTCAAGGAGGAAATTACAAAAGCAATCAGTAACTACCTTGAAATGAGTGAAAATGACCACACAACATATCAAAACCTATGGGATGTCACAAAAGCTCAACAGAGAGGGAAATTCATAGACATAAAGACATATATAAAAAAAGAAGAAATAACTAAATTTGATTACTTAACTGCACACCTAGAGGAATTAGAAAAAGAACAACAAACCAACCCCAAAGGAAGTAGAAAGAAGGAAATAACAAAGATTAGAGCATAAGGAAATGAAAAAGAAAAGAAAAAATCACTAGAAAAAAGAAAAATAATGAAAAGTTGGTTCTTCAAGGAGATCAATAAAATTGACAAAGCGTTAGCTAGACTAATAAAGAAAAAAGAGAGAAGATGCAAATACATAAAATAAGAAATGAAGAACAGGATATCACCACTGACCCCACAGAAATAAAACCTGTAATAAGAGAATACTTTGAAAAAATTATATGCCAACAAGTAGAAAAATCTAGAGGAAGTGGACAAATTCCTAGAAATACACAAGAAGCCTATAATGATGGCAGAAGAAACTGATGAACTCAACAGACTAATCACAAGTAATGAGGTTGAATTAGATATCAAAACCCTCCCAGTAAGGAAAAACCCAGGACCAGATAACTTCACAGTTGAATTCTGCCAAACATTCCTGAAAGAACTAACACCAATCCTGCTTAAACTCTTTCAAAAAATAGAAGTAGAAGGAACTTTGCCTAGCTCATTCTATGATGCCAATGTTATCCTAATATCAAAGCAAACAATTATTTCACACAAAAGAAAAATTACAGACGAATCTCTCTAATGAACCTAGGTGCTAAATTCTCCAACAAAATACTTGCTAATTATTTTCAAGAATAAATGAAACGAATTATACACCATGACCAAGTGGGTTTCATCCCTGCTATGCAAGGATATTTCAACATAAGAAAATCAATCAATGTAATCCACCACATAAGCAGATCAAAAGAAAAAAGTCACATGATCACCTCTATAGATGCAGAAAAAGCATTCAGTAAAATACAGCACCCTTTCCTTTTAAAAACACTACAAAGGATAGGAATAGAAGGAAACTTGCTAAACATGATAAAGATTATATATGAAAAACTGACAGCTAACATCATATACAATGGTGAAACGCTAAAAGCTTTCCCTCAAAAATCATGAACAAGACAAGGATGACCACTATCACCACTCCTATTTAACATTGTGTTATAAGTACTTGCTTGAACACTAAGGCAAGAAAAATATATAAAAGGCATCGAAATTGGAAAGGCAAAAATGAAAATTTCACCATTTGCAGACAACATGATCCTGTACATAGAACGCTCTGAGAAACCAACAACAAAGCTTCTAGAGCTTATGAATGAGCTCAGTAAAGTCTCAGGTTATAAGATCAATGCACAAAAATCAGTATCATTTCTGTACATCAATAATGAGCAATCAGAGGAGGAAATCAAGAAAAAAATCTCCTTTGCAATAGCAACTAAAAGAATAAAGAAAAACAGGAATAAATTTAACTAAGTATGTAAATGAGTTATGCACAGAAATCAATACAACACTCTTAAAGGAAATCAAAGAAGACTTAAGTAAATGGAAAAATATTCCCTATTCATAGATGTGAATATTAAACATCATTAAGATGTTTATCCTACTCAGACTGATGTACAAATTTAATCCAATCCCAATAAAAATCAACACAGGATTTTTTACCCAATCAGAAACACTGACAATGAAATTTTTTGTAATGGCAAGAGGTGCTGAATAGCCAAAATATATTGAAAAAGAGAAATGAACTCGGAGGAATCACACCACCTAACTTTAAAGCATACTACAAAGCTACAGTGGTCAAAACTGTATGGTATTGACATAAGGATAGACATACTAACCAATGGAACTGAACTGAGAGTTCTGATATAGATCCTCGCATATGCTGTCATCTGATATTCAACAAGACCCCAAGCTCACTCGACTGGGAGAGCATGGTCTCTTCAATGAATGGTGCTTGGGAATTGGATATCCGTTTCTAAAAGAATGAGAGAGGAACACCATCTCACACCTTATACAAAAATCAACTGAAGATGGATCAAAGATCTAAATATAAGAGCCAAGACCATAAAGTCCTTGGAAGATAATGTTGGGAAGCATCCACAGGACCATGTAATAGGAAATGGTTTCATGAATTCACATCCAAAGCAAATGCAATGAAAGAAAAAATAGATAAATGGGACCTCCTCAAAATTAAAATGTTTTGCATCTCAAAGGAGTTTGCCAAGAAAGTGAATAGACACCCTTCCCAATGGGAGAAAATATTTGATAACAATAGATCTGATAGGAGCCTAATATCCAGCATTTATAAAGAAATCTTGTATCTCAAAAATAAAAAGACAAACAATTCATTTAAAAAAACGTGCAAGTGATTTGAAAAGACACTTCTCCAAAGAAGAAATACAAATGACTAAAAACATATGAAAAGATGCTCAACATCATGAGCTATTAGAGAAATGCAAATTGAAATTACAATGACATATAATCTTACACCCATTAGACTGACAGCCATTAAAAAAACAGAGGACTACAAGTGTTGAAGAGGATGTGGAGGAATGGGAACCCTCATCCACTGCTGGTGGGAATGTAGAATTGTGCAGCCATTGTAGACAACAATTTGACAGTTCCTCAAAAGCTAACTATAGATTTGCCATATTATCCAGCAATTTCACTGCTCAGTATATATTAAAAAGCACTGAAAGCAAGAACATGAACAAATATATGCAGAACAATGTTCATAGTGACATTATTCACTATTGTCAAAAGTTGGAATCAACCCAAATGCCTATCAATAGATGAATGAGTAAGTAAAATGTGGTATATACATACAATGGAATATTACTCAGCTGTAAGAAGGAATTCAGTACTAACATACGGGATAACATGAATGAATTTTGAGAGCCGTATGTTGAGTGAAGCAAGGCAAATATTGAAGGACAAATATTACATGACCTTTCTGATATGAATTAAGCAAAAGAGCAGACTCAGAGAGCTAGAGTCTGGGAGATAGGTTTATAGGAAATAGAAAGGTAGAAGTTTGTGAGCCAATGCCCATATGGGTGAAATCTATGATAAAGGGGGAGTGAGTATTTGTGCAGTGATGGGATATAACAGGGGTGTAGTGATAATATCGGGTTGGGTGGTACAAACTTGACAGGGGTGTAAGGTGGTGTGGATGGTTCGGAGGGTCCATGGAAGTGGGGGGAGGGTTGGAGGAGGGAGTAACTGAACACTGGGGATTGGTGAGTATGCAGTTGAAAGTACAATGTTGAAAAACCTCTTTTGGTAATATGATAAGGAAAGGTTACTGGTTAAGGGTGTTGTGGATGGGGATGGGCATTCAAGGCAGGGCGTACCTGTGACTGTCTTCAAGAGAATGTGGGAGGGATCATTTTGTCATAGTGTGTTGTACCAGTGATTGGAGTGGGAAGGACTTGGACTTCCATCCTAGGGAGTCCTGATATGTTCTCAAACAGAGGGGTGGGTGTCAAGAGCAATTGTGGTTCCTAGTAGGGGAGGACAGACCAGTATGTCAAGCCCTCAGTGTTGTTGGAAGTAACTATG
>JAKSZT010054087.1:8851-19013 GCA_026826555.1 Tolypeutes matacus | reverse complement strand
TTTTGGGGCATTGCCACTAGCATGGATTATAATTTACATTGAAGTTTATACTCTCTCCCATTCAATTCTGTGTTATGGCAGGATATATAATGGCCTGTATCTGTCATTGAAATGTCATTCAGGACATTTCCAAGTCCTGAAAATTCCCACATATTACACCTCTTTTTCCCTCTCCCTGACTTCAGCACCTCCAGTGGCCACTGTCTCCACATCCATGATATAAATACTTCCATTGCTAGAAGCAGATTAAGTCTATAATAGAATACCAGTAAGTCCACTTGGTCCATATTTTACTCCCCAATCTTGAGGATTCTAGGATATTGATATCCACTCCACCTCTAATTGAGAGGGGGCTTCGATCCTAGATGGTTGATGGGTGGGACTCTCTTGTGGGCCGTTGTAGACTCTCTCAATTCCCTGGTGTGGTGGTTGTCATTCCTCACATCCTCGTTAGTTGTCCTGGGTGAGTCCAATGAATTGGAAAGTAGATGTTGCAACTCCACTGAGGCTCAGGGCCCAGCTGGCATATGGACAGCCCAGAGATTCAAGTCCCTTGGATGTACACCTACTGACCACAGCACCAACTATAGGTTCAAGCAAAAGGGACAGAAGAGGCATGTGTAGAGAAGTCACATCTGAGTCTAACACTGTCACACTCGGGAGCACATACTCCAAAGTAGGGCCCACTGGCAAGGCACCAAACTCTGGTACTATCTGTCATGTCCGTAGGACCTGGGTGACTTCAAAGCTGTCAGGAGCCCCACTGTTTGGGGTAGCATCCACTTTGGCAGACTATGAAATCCTGCTGAGACATGCATAAGCATTACCTCTCTGATGACCTCCCTACAGATATTACAGTGATGACAGGCAAAACGTCAACATTCTTTTCATTTTTCATTTTTTAAAATATTTTTCATTATTTTCTAATATCTGAATTGCTTTTTTTACTTTTAGTTTTAATTTATCTAAATTTTTATGTATTTTTTTCCTTATGTTTAAACCTGTCATTATTATTTCATTTCCATATTAAATGCATTCGGCGATATTCTTGGCTTCATTTTTGAAGAGGTTTTGGATCACAGAAAAGTTACAACTGTGGCAAGGGAGGATCATTGTTCTGGGGTGTTAGTGATGGGGGATGCAAGGGAGGAAGTTCACCTGGGCATACATATAAGGTATATAAATGTGTTCAAATGTTCATGTGGCATTGCCAGATTGGATAGAGATTCACTCAACTGAAAGAATATTGAATTCCCATCCCAGGGAGCTATGCCACATTCTCTAAGGAACAGCAACAATCCCCCAAGTAGAGGGGCAATGACTAGTGAAGAAGGATTGTCCATTGATGGGCCTTGATATTGGCGAGTATACTTATGAGCCTTTGCTCTTGAGATTGCAACTTAGCCTGGTGTTGTAGGGTGCCTAGGAGTTACCTACTGGGAGCCTCCTTGTTGCTCAACTGTGGCCTCTTTCTAAGCCAAACTCAGCACATAAATGCACTACTTACTTCCCAGTGTGGGCCATGACTACCATGACGAGCCTCCCTGGCACCAAGGGATTATCACCAAGCACCGGCTGGTGATGCAAATGGAAAAAGACCTTGAATAAAAGGGGGAGGGGAAAGTAAATACAAATGAGTTTATATGGCTAAGAGACTTCAGTGAGATTTTTTTTTAATAGCAACCAGTCTAATAGGTTAGATAGATAGTTACCAAATATTTTCTCCCCTTGATTATGCTTTCTTTCCCCTTTCTTAACAAACTCCTTTGAAGTGTAGAAGATAGTTGTTGTTTTTTTTTAACTTTATTTTGTACATTTAATAATTGAAAACATAAACAATTAAAAACTAAAAAGTAAACACAGATGAATAAATGTATACATTTCTCAATTAAATGTAATGGAGAAAGAGAAGATTGTTTTTTATTTTGAGGAGGCCCCATCTGAACATTTCTCTTTATTGCTCTGGGTTTGGGTGTAAAGTTTGTGAAGACATTTCCTACTAAAAGATCTCATAGATGTTTCCTTATATTATCATTTAGGAACTTTATGTCTTGGCTTTTATATTGAGATTTTTGATCCATCTTGAGTTAATTTTTGTATAAAGCATGAGATGTTGATCCATTCTCACTTATTTTGGATAAGGATATCCAGTTCCCCAAACAACATTTGTTGAAAAGGCCATTCTCTCCCAGTTGAGTAGGCTCAATGCCTCTTGATTGGAGAGTTTAATCCATTAACATTCAATGTTATTACTGTCAATGCTTTACATATATTAGCCATATGTTATTTGGGTTTATATATGTCATAGGTTGTTTTTATTTCTCTTTTTATCTTTTTAGTTATTTTTACCAATTATCCTCCTTCCTAAAATCTCCTGCAACCCTCTCTCTCCTTTTTCCTTTTCAACCTGAAGAACCCCCTTTAGCGTTTTTGAAGGGCAGTTTTCTTGTTGACAAACTCTCTTAATTTCTGTTTATCTGTATTTTGAACTATACCTCATTTGTGAATACCACCCTTGCAGGATTCAGAATTCTTGGCTGACAGATTTTTTCTTTTAGCACCTTAACTATGCCCTGCCAATGACTTCTTGCCTCCATGGTTTCAGTTGAGAAATCAGCACTTAATGTTATTGTGCTTCCCTTTTATGTGATGGATCTCTTTTCTTTTGCTGCTTTCAGTATTCTCTCTCTGTCTTAAGAACTGGACAATTTGATAAATTTATGCCTTGGGGTAAGCCTGTTAGGATTTATATAATTTCATGTGTGCTATTCCTCCTGAACATGTACATCTATGTCTTCAATAAAGTTGGGAAATTTTCAGCCATTATTTCCTCCAATACTTCTTCTGCCCTCTTTTCCTTCTTTTCTCCCTGTAGGATTCTTATAATACATATTCTTGTGTATTTCATGTTGTCATTCAAATCCCTGAGTCCCTGCTGGATTTATTCTATCTTCTTATCTAGCTGTTCTACTATCTTTCTTATTTCCAATATACTGTATTCAACATCACTTACTATTTACTCTGCCTGTTCAAATCTGCTGTTATGTGCTGCCAGCATATTTTTTATTTCTTGCATTTTGTCATTCATCACCATCAGATACATGATCTTTCTATGTATGTTTACAATTTCTTCAGTATGTTGCACCAGTGTCTTTATAATATCTATTATCTCTTCCTTCACTTCATTAGGTTGATTAATGATATTTGTTTTGACATTCTTTCTTAGTTGTTCCACATTATTCATCTCTTCTTTTTTTAGTCAGTCATTAGACTGGGCCATGTTTTCATGTTTCTTAGTATTATCTGTAATTTTTTGTTTCTGTCTAGGTCTCTGTTTATCTTGATGTATTTACTTGGTTGGTTAGCATCTCTTTCTACTCTAGGGTTTTATTTTGTTTTGTTTTGTTGAAATATGGCTACTTTTTGACACTTGGTTCTTTTTTTTCCATATCCTTGCAGCTGTCTGTTTTCCCTTGAAAAATAATATTAGGACCAGAGAAAGGAAAGAGAGAAGAAGAGAAAAATAATAATAGTAATAATAATAGAAAATGTAGTAGATGGACCATACAAGAGCTAGAAACATACAAGTAATATGTCATAAAAATTACAAAGGAATAGCATTAAAAAGGTGGAATAGAAAGAATGAAACAAGAAACAAAGTAGAGAAAAAAATAGAATGAATTAAAACACCAGAAAGATGATAAAAAAAAAGAAAGAGAGATAAATAGAAAAAATGAAGACCAAACAAGAAGATGTAGAATTAAATAAAAAGTAACAGAAGACAGAATATGGATAAATGAAGGAAAGAAAAGAAATAAAGTATATAGAAAATATAAGTAAAATAAAAAAAGAAACAAAGGAGGGGGAAAGACAACAAACAAGAAACAAACCAACAAGAAAAACAATCGAGGAGAAACAGTTTTCCATCTTAAGGCCCTACTGAGCCTATCAGGTAGACTGTGCAGATCAATCGAGTACCTTGAAGCCAACCCTTCCCTGGTGAGGTACTTGGTTTTAACAAATAAATTAAAGAAAAAGAAAAGAAAAAAAGTACCAATAAAAATTTTTAAAACGGTTAAAAAATCCTAAAAAAAAAGCTCAGTTTATATCTTCCTTGTCATAAAGTGCCACCTAGGTGACTGATAACCTGTTGAATCACTCTCTGGATCCCTTCTCTGGGAAAGTACTGGAAATTGAACCAGGGACTTCCTATATGCAAGGAAGGAATTCCTCCACTGACCTACACCCAATTCACAGGTTGAGTCAACTTCCTGAAAGCTTATCTGGCTCTTGCACCACAGTTACCTCAGACAAGTTGGGCTTCTAAGAGTTTGCCAGATATGGAGCTGGCCAGTTAGGCACTGTTTCCATACTCTCACTGACCTAGTTCCTCTCTCTCCCAGGGTGTCTGGATAAGACAACCTGCCTGATGAGATCCACACTCCCCTCTCCCTGTGGCTACCTCAGTGCTAACTGGGGTCTTTCTTTTAGATTCAAAGGGAGCTCAGCTGGCTAAACCCACTGAAAGAAACCTCTCTCCACTCTGCACCAGACCCTTCTTCTGCTGAGGGAATGCTGTTTCCCACCCCATTGGTTGCAGTGATTCAGGAGTTTCACCACATTTATTTGCCTTGAGGGTGAGGTATATATCCCTTTCCCAGCCACATGGGCAAGTAACTCATGTTGTTCCTCTGACCTCTTTGTCTCTCTGTCTTGCTTCCTCCTGGATCATGCACAACAGTTTTTTTGTTCTGCAGATCCCCTAAGCAGCTCCATTGGGTAGGTTATTGTCTTTTCTCCATTGTTTTTTTGTGAGAGAGTTGAAATTCTGCCTACCTACTTCAGTATCATCTTCCTGGAAATCTCTAATTAATTTTTATATTACTCCTCAACATCTTGTGGTTTTTAAAATGTACTTCCCATTTATATCATTACCTTTGGTTTCAGGCAACAACAACTAAAATTGCCTCATAATCTAAAAAGCCATGCCTAGTTCCTGTGTCAGTTAATTAATCATATAAGCAATGAAACAAAAAAAATGTGCTTTATGCCATCAAACATTCAAAAACTAATGTGTGACCTTGCACAAAACATTTATTATGCCTGTGTGCATTTCTTCCCCTATGACTAATCCATTGTTAATACCTTTTCAGAATTAAAAACCTCTTCTATCTATAATGACAATTGTACATTGTCATTTTAAGAGTAGATGCTATATGCAAATGTTAATCACATTTTTCCTATTTTTAAATAAGAAATCATCTCACTTAAATTCCATCTGAAAGAGCTCAAAAGAGCATAAATATAATTGCATGGCTCTTGCCCAAAGCTACAAAGATGGAAGAAGGTATTTATTGTGATTATTACCATAAATTTCACTGTTCCTTTAAATGTTCAAGTACTAGACATTTTCATAAAATGTATAAGCCCGGTCCACAATTAAGAATAAAGTCCACAGGAATGAAAATATTCCAAATAATACACACCAGTATTATAAATGAATTTTAGACACAAGGAAAATATCAGTACATCAAATGAACTGAATTTAAAAATTGAATCAAGAAACAAAAACAATATGTATGTGATATTCTTAGTTAAGAATATTTTAGGAAAAATATAGCTTCTAGTGGGTTGTAAGTCATTTCACTGAGCAAAGGCTCTATAATAGACTGAGAGGCTCTACTGAGAGTAAAACATCATACTTCCCCATATTACTATGACAGTAAAGTGCAAATCTATATAAGCTGGTAGATGATTAACGGGAATAAAAGATAAAAGCAGTATTAATACAATACTGAAGAATATGTTTTTCAATTTTTAGTTTTCTTTTTAAAGGAGCTTTAGCTTACATAAATGTCACATTGAAAATATAGGGGGTTCCCATATGCCCTCCCCCTTCCACACTTTCCCCAATTAACATCTTTCATAAGTGTGGTACATTTGTTAAAATTGATAAACATAGATTGAAGCATTGCTACTAAACTTGGTCTATAGTTTACATTTTACATTTTGCAATGCACAAATTTATACATTTTGAAAAATATACAATGGTTGGTATCCAGCATTGTAATATGCAGAAGGAATCCAATATCTCAAAAATGACCCATGTTATACCTATTCTTCGCTCTCCCTCCCCTCAGAACTTCTGGTGACCATTGACTTTATATCAATATTACACATTCTTCCATTACTAAAATATGTCTATTTTAGTCAATACTAACATTCCCCACCCTTTATGTTTGTTCATTCCTCTACTTGAGGATTTGGGGTTGGTGATGCCAATCTCTGCTTCCAAATGAGAAGGGGCTTAGATCACATGAGGCAGATGGATGGAACTGTCTTGCTTGCAGTTGAAGATACACTGTGATTCTTGGGTTGGGCTTTGTCCATTATCATCCTTTATTACTTGTCCTGGGTAAATCTGATGAAATGGAGAGTAAGTAGTACCTACAACTATCTTGAGATTCAAGGCTCACCCAGCATATGAACAGATGGAAGACTTACATCTCTGGGTCATGTATTTAATGGGGATCATTCTAATTATAAGTTTAAATAAATGGGATAGAAGAAACATGTTTAGGAAAATTATAAATTAGTCTATCTCTGATACATTGGGGAGATGGGTTATCACATATTCCAAGGTAAGGCCCACTAATAAGTTGCTAATTTTCTGGGATTTTCTGTACTGCATATAGTGCCTAGACATCTCTAGAATCCCAGGAGCACCCCTAATTGGGGCACTGTTTGTTGTGGCAGAAACAGAGATCTCCCTGAAATGTGCATAAGTATAACCTCTGGAATTACCTCCCAACACACTTT
Organism: Tolypeutes matacus; assembly: GCA_026826555.1. NCBI lineage: Eukaryota > Metazoa > Chordata > Mammalia > Cingulata > Chlamyphoridae > Tolypeutes > Tolypeutes matacus. The sequence continues at coordinate 12,194 of JAKSZT010054087.1, read as the reverse complement.
GAAATCTCTTACCATAAAAATACATTTGCATTTAATATTTCTCCCTGCTAGTCTAGGTCTTTCTCCAAATGCAACATTAGTTGGTGTTTGGTATTAATCCCTCAGTGCCAGGGAGGCTCATCCCTAGGAGCCTTATCCACCATCTGGGGGAAGGCATTGAATTTGTATGCCAATTTTGGCTTAGGGAGAGACCAATTTCAGCAACAAGGAGGCCCTCAGGAGGTAAATCTTAGTCAATATACTTTACCAGGCCAAGTTTTGATTTCACAACAACAAGGTTCATAAGTGCAAACGTCAATATCAAGGGTCTGGCACATTGATCTCTTCTCCTATGCTAGGCACTGGCCATGTACTCCAGAGATTCTTACCACTCTATGAAAGAATGTAGCAGGATTCACCAGGATGGGAATTCAATATTCCATCGATTATTCTGTGGGTCTCTACATACTAAGAAAACACCCCACAAACACATGAATCTACTGACATTCCTTAAAGCTATGCCTCATGTGCACCTCCACACACACACACATTCCCCCACCACCAACACCCTGGAGCAGTGACTCTCCCCTATCACAGCTGCAACACCTCTGCAACACAAAACCTCCTCCAAAACAGACAACAAAAAAAACGTAATAAAATAAAAAATTAACCCAAAACATTGCATTGTGATTAATATCCCGGCAAGATAATTTATCTTTCATGTATATTGACAATTTCTTCTGTATATTCTCCCAATGTTTTTTTTTTTTCACTTTATTTTCTGAGATGTTCTTACCCCTCTATTTGAGAATGTAGCAGGACTCTCCAGGATGGAAGTTAAATATTTTCTTTATTGTGTGGTTCTCCAACTACTGAGATAATACCCTATGCCAATATGAACATATTCATATTCTATAGATGCAGGCCTCTGTTGCTCCCATTCCCACATATCCCCCCACCACTAATGCCCTGCACCAGTAAGCTTCCCCAGCCAATAATATATGTTCTTTGACAATCAAATGCTTTATAATTTTTCTTATTTTTGGATTTATAAAACCAAATGCAATTTCCATGATATTTTTTGTAATAACCTATAAAATTGCGCAGGGCAGAGTATAAATTGTATTCCATGGTTAGTTCCAATGCTTCAATATGTATTCATCAATTGTGCAAAATGTATCACACTAATGAAAGATGTTGTTAATATGGGAAAGGGGTGGGGAATAAGGGAATCCCTTATGTATTTTATGTAACACTTATGTAATCTAAAGTTTCTTTAAAATTAAAAAAAAATTAAAATGTGGAACTGCTTTTGCTTGTCAATCAAATCATTATGGCCTTCTTGATGAAAAATTTTCATAACAAGAAGTCCCCAAAAGTTCCTGAAGCAGATATCCTAAAACTGCTGTTGCCCTTGAATCAACATAGAGAAAATTTCCACTTATGACAAACTGAGTTGAAAACAGAGTTGGTTTGACTTTAATTTCCCCACTGTTCAGTGTATGATATATGGATGTATCTTCCAATGGTAACAAGGCAGGTAAATTTTTAAAAAGTGCACTCTTTCTTATTGTTCCTTTCTTATTACATTCCAACAACTTTTGGAGGCCACCTTCTCAAGTAGCCAGTGCAGTGGATAGTACAGAATTTTCTTTGATCTTTCTTCTTTGAGTTAGGTAAGACTTCATGCTCTTCTTTGACAGAGACTTTACAACTCTTTATTCAAAAGCAAAAGGATCTTGAGCAAGAACACAACACACATCCATCTAGTGTAGAAATTACTGTGAACCTGCAAACTAGTTCTGAATCTGACAGCTGCTATCTTGATGAAATATCAGAAAAAAAGTTGTTTCTTTATTTGGCAACATGATTTGGCAATAAATATAGACAGGAAGAGGCCAAAGACTAAAGATGGCAAATCTGTTTCCTCTGAGAATCTGAAAAGAAGAATATCTAGAATTCATGTTTCATTTCCTGGCTCCATGTGGTTGATGTGACTATCCAGAAATAGAGAAAAGACATGATGAATATTCAAAGAAATAGGACTTACTAACATATCCGTAATTTACAGTTTGCAGAGAAAAAATTAATTTCTAAATTTTGTTTATGAAACTAATCCTCTTTCAGAAGATCCTTTGAGCAATCTCTGACTAAAGATCTCTGTTCCACTTTCAGCTAATTTCCCAAAGAGTTACACATTGTGTGATTTTTAAGTGAAATTCATCCATTCATTGGAGGAATGCATATTGAGTTCTGAACTTGTGTCCCTCATTGTCTAACAAGGGGTATGCAGTGAGAAAACAAAAGTGTCTAGAATCTTTTCCTGGAGAAAGAATATAAGCAAATGAAAAAGATAATTGTGGTATTCCCTATTGTTACAGTGCTGCAAGGAAAAGAAAGAAGGTTAAAGAAAGGGTAAGTAAAGAGGTCATGTTATTTATCACATGATGTTCAGACAATATCTTCATACAAGGCAATAATTGTACAGAGACTTCACATAAGAGAAAGTGTGAGCAACTAGGATATGTGGGATGTTTGTGCTCTTCAGTTGGAATGTCAAGAGCAAAGGCCCAAAGGAAAGGCAGAGTTTAGGATGTTCAAGGTCACCAAAGAAGCAAGTATGGCAAGAGATTGAGTAAGGGGGTCATGTATGACAGATGGAGTCTGAGAAGGTTAAAGAAGCAGGTGGTGTCACTGCTGCTGAGACTTCAGGACACAGAGAGTTCTCTCTCCACATGTACCACTTGCAGTTAATTTATTTGCAAATGTACCCCCCACAATTAAATAGAGTCATTCCTATTACTCTCTAGGGTTTGCATCCAAACTCAGTACTATATGAGAGAAATATTGGAATTTATGAGCTCTGATTCTCCTACTTTGCAGACAGTCACCCCACCAAGCACACAGAAAGAAACACACACACAGAAATCCTGGGGTTTCTGGTGCCCTGATAATACCATTTTCCCCCTGTAGTCAATCCCACCCTGTGCTTACAGATACATAAAATCTGCTCAAGAAGCAGAGGTAGAGCACGATGAAATAGACTTGAAGGAAACTATAAGACATAAGCTCAGATCTTCACTGTGAGACTTTGATGAAGAAAACCTACCTGTGTTATGGTGGCATTTCAACCCATGTAAATCCCAGAAAAAAACTAATAAAAAGCAAAAAATATTTTTCCAAACAAAAGTAATGGTACCATTTTACAATGCCATTACAATAAACAAACTGACCACCCTAAGAGTAAAATGAGCAAAGGGAATAAAGAAACATTTCACAAAAGAAAATATAACATAATTACAACAAATGTTGGGAATTTTTAAGCTACACAATAGAAAGCTTTTCAAAGTACATTATTTTTTAT
>JAKSZT010054086.1:602894-635125 GCA_026826555.1 Tolypeutes matacus | reverse complement strand
CAGACTAACAAAGAAAAAGAGAGAACAGATGCAAATACATAAAATAAGGAATGAGCAAGGTGATATCACTACTGACCCCACAGAAATAAAGAGTATCATAAGAGGATACTTTGAAAAATTATATGCCAACAAGAATGACAATTTAGAGGAAATGGACAAGTTTCTAGAAACCCACAAACAGCCAACATTGATGAAAGAAGAAATAGATGAACTCAACAGCCCAATTACAAGTAAAGTGTCCAGGACCAGATGGCTTCACAGCTGAATTCTACCAAACATTCCGGAAAGAGCTAACACCAATTCTACTTAAGCTCTTCCAAAAAATTGAAGTAGAAGGAATATTACCTAACTCATTCTATGATGCCAACATTACCTTAATACCAAAACCAAATAAAGATACCACTAGAAAGGAAAATTACAGACCAATTTCTCTAATGAACCTAGATGCTAAAATCCTCAACAAAATACTTGCTAATCACATTCAACAACATATCAAAAGTATTTTACACCATGACCAAGTGGGTTGCATCTCGGGTATGCAAGGATGGTTCAATAAAAGATAATCAATCATTGTAACACACCACATAAACAGATTGAAAGAAAAAAAACACATGATCATCTCTATAGATGCAGAAAAAGCATACAACAAAATACAGCACTCTCCCTCATAAAAACACTGCAAAAGATAGGAATAGACAGAAACTTTCTGAATATGATAAAGGGTATATATGAAAAACCCAAATCTAACATCATTTTCAATGGTGAAATCCTAAAAGCCTTCCTTCTGAGATCGGGGATTGGACAAGGATTCCCACTATCACCACTCCAATTTAACATTGTCTAAGAAGTACTTGCATGAGCACTGAGACAAGAAAAGGACATAAAAGGCATCCAGATTGGAAAAGAAGAAGTAAAAATTTCATTATTTGCAGATGACATGATCCTATACATAGAAAGCCCTGAGAAATCTACAACAAGGCTTCTAGAACTTATAAAGGAGTTCAGTAATGTTGCAGGCTATAAGATCTATGCTCAAAAATCAGAAGCATTTCTGTACACCAATAATGAGCAAACTGAGGAGGAAATCAGGAAAATAATACCATTTACAATAGTAACTAAAAGAATCAAATACCTAGGAATAAATTTAACTAAAGATGTAAAGGAGTTATATACAGAAAACTACACAACACTGTTAAAGAAAATCAAAGAAGATTTAAATAAATGGAAAAATATTCCCTGTTCATGGATAGGAAGACTAAACATCATCAAAATGTCTATCCTACCCAAACTAATCTACAGATTTAATGCAATCCCAAAAACAGTCAACACTGTATTTTTTAAGGAACTGGAAAAACTAACCACAAAATATATTTGGAGAGGCAAGAGGCCCCGATTTGCCAAAGGCATATTGAAAAAGAAAGGTGAAGATGGAGATATCACACTACCTGACTTTAAAACGTACTACAAAGTTACAGTGATCAAAACTGCATGGTATTGACACAAGGATAGACCTACTGACCAATGGAAACGAATTGAGAGTTCTGAGGTAGATCCTCACATATACAGTCATCTGATATTTGACAAGGCCACGAAGCCCACTCAGTTGGGAGAGAATGGCCTCTTTAACAAGTGATGCTTGGTGAACTGTATATCCATATCGAAAAGAATGACAAAAGAATACCATCTCACACCTTATACAAAAATCAACTCAAAATGGATCAAAGATCTAAATATAAGAGCCAAAACCATAAAGACTTGGAAGATAATATAGGGAAGCATCTACAGGACCTTGTAATAGGAAATGGTTTCATTATCTTCACAGCAAAGCATGAGCAGCAAGAGAAAAAATAGATAAATGGGATCTCATCAAAATAAAAAACTTCTGGGAAGCGGAAGTGGCTCAAATGATAGGGCTCACGTTTACAATATTGGAGGCCCCAGGTTTGATACCCGGGGCCTCCTGGTGAAGGCAAACCAGCCCGCGTGGCGCGGTGAGCTGATACAGCAAGACGATGCAGCAGAGGGAAACAAGCAGACACAGAAAAACGCACAGTGAATGGACAGAGCGAGCACACGCAGCAAGTGGTGGGGATAAATAAATAAATAAAATCTTTTTAAAAAAAATTAAAAACTTCTGCACCTCAAAGGATGTTATTAAGAAAATAAAAAGGCAGCCTACCCAATGCGAGAAAATATTTGGCAACCATATATCTGATAGGAGCCTAATATCCTGCATATATAAAGAAATCCTACACCATGAAAATGAAAAGACAAACAACCCATTTAAAAATGGGCAAGTGACCTGAAAAGACACTTCTCCGAGGAAGAAATACAAATGGCTAAAAAGCACAAGAAAAAGTGCTCAACATCGCTTGCTATCAGGGAAATGCAAATCAAAACTACAATGAGATACCATCTTACACCCATCAGAATAGCAGCTATTAAAAAAAACAGGAGACACTAAATGTTGGAGAGGATGTGGAGGAATAGGAACCCTCATCCACTGCTGGTGGGACTGTGGTATGGTCTAGCCACTGTGGAGGAGTTTGGTGGTTCCTCAGAAAACTAACAATAGATGTTCCATATGATCCAGCAATTCCAGTGCTGGGTATATACCCAGAAGAACTGAAAGCAAAGACACGAACATATATATGTACACCAATGTTCATAGCAGCATTGTTCACCATTGCCAAAAGTTGGAATCAGCTCCGGTACCCATCAACAGATGAATGGATAAGCAAAATATGGTACATGCATACAATGGAATATTAATCAGCTGTAAGAAGGAATAAAGTGCTAACACATGGAATAACATGGATGAATCATGAAGACCTTATGTTGAGTGAAGGAAGCCAGGCACTGAAGTATGAACAGTATATGACCTCACTAATTTGAACTGAGGAAAGTAAGCAGTCTCTGAGAACCATTGTCTGAAAGATAGGTTAACAAGTGAGAGAAAGAGAAGAGCAGGCTTTGAGCCATTACCCATATGGACATAATCTATGGTAAAGGGGTAGAGTACAGTTGCATATGAAGGCTAGGACAGATGGGTAGTGATATTACTAGGTTTGGTGGTGCAGCGTTGACATGTGGGTAGATTAGGAAGGGCAGGTTCAAATACCCAGGGTATGTAGCTATGAATCTTGACATTCCATGAGTCAAGACAGGGGAGTGTCATATGCCCCAGGTGGGTGAGGGGAAGGAACAATTAAGATCTAATGGGGTATTTAGTGGTCTTGGGAAAGATTTTTCATTACCTTACAGTAATGGGCACAGGACATGGTAAATATCATCAAAACTTATTAAACTGTATCATCTAAATTGTATACTATACTGTAAATCATTGACAATGTTTAGTTGCTAAATTTTGCTATCTGTATAACAGTTATAACAATGCTAACATCCAAAAAAAGAGAGGGGGGTTTAATATGGGGTGGGGAAGGAGCGGGGGTTTGTCATCTGGGAGTCTTTGGTATTCCGTGTGTGACTTTGCTGTGACCTAAAACTTCTTTGAAAATTAAATGAAAATTTGGGAGACATTGGGGATTGAGAGGGGGAAGGTGTCATGGCACACTGGATATCCGATAACACAGTGATAAAAGGAAAAAAAGAATATATATATATATTTTTTTTTTTTTAAAAAAAAAGGCATTTCTTTTGCTTTTTTCCCCATTTTTAATGTTCCAATCCACTAATTATATTTTGTTTTGTTTTTTGTTTGATTGTTTGTTTGTTTGTTTCCTGAGTTTCCTTATGTTTGTCTCTTTCATGTAAGCTTATTATTGTTGTTTCTTTTTCCTATTGAGGGTGTTTGATTATTTTATGGGCTACATGTTCATGGAAAATTTAGATCACAGAAGGGTTACAATGGGTACTACAGGGGATTATTGGTGGGTGGTGTCTGGGAAGGAGGATTCAGGGGAGTAAGTTCATCTGACTATATATGAAAGATATACAAAATTGTTCAAAAATCAAAGGATGGGACATGGTCATGGTGGGTGGACAATCACTCAATAAATGAGGGAATCTGAATTCCTAGCCTGGAGAGCTCTGCCACATTCTCCAAGGGAGCAGCAGCAGTCCTCTGAATGCAGGCACAGTGTCTGTTAAAAGAGATGGCCCACTGATGAGTTCTTGCTATTGATGACTACCCTTATGAGTCTTTGCTCTTGTAACTGAAACTTAGCTTACTGTTATGGGGTGCCTAAGTGTTGACAACTGAAAGTCTTCTTGTTGCTCAAGTGTAGCCTCTCTCTAAGCCAAACTCAGCATATGAATGTATTACCTTCCCCCCAGTGTGGGACATGACTCCTGGGGATGAGCCACCCTGGCAATGAGGGATTAATACCAAGTGCCAACTGGCAACATGACTGGAAAAAGACCTTGAATAAAAGGGGGGAAAGGTAAAGACAAATGAGTTCAAGTGGCTAAGAGACTTCAAAGAGAGTCAGGAGGTCATCCCAGAGGTAACGCTTACACACACCTCAGTAGGAGCTCATAGAATATCAAAGTGCATATCACCCCACACAGAGGGGCTCCTGAGAGCCCTGGAGACACCCAGGTCCTATATAAGGGGGGATAGCCCCAGAGACTGATGCCTTATCAGTGAGTTCTATTTTGGAATCTCTGCTCCTGAGAGTGACAGAATTGGACTCAAATAAGTCTTCCCTGCACATGGTTCATCAGTCCTTTCTATTCAAACCTATATGTGATGCTGGAGTTTTTAGGTATACTTCCAGACACTGGAGTTTCTGGCCTAACTATGTGCCAGATGTGCATGGAATCTCAGTGGAGCTGCAACTCCTACCCTACAGCTCAATGGACTCATCCAAGTCACCTGGCAAGGAGACAATGATGGGCAATGGCCATCCCAGGAATGGAGAGGGTTTGCCTCTGCAGGCAGGATCATCCCACCCACCATATCCATGGGATATAAGCCCTCTCTCACTTGGACATGGAGTGGACATCACCATTCCAGTCCTCTCAGGATTGGGGGAAGAACTATGGACTAGAGTGGACTTGATGGTATTCTGTTGTACACATATGGTGATTCTAGCAATGGAAGAAATTATAACAGTGAGGTAGAGCCAGTGGCCACTGGACACTTTCGGGGCAGGGAGGGGATGTGCAGTTGAAATACAGGGGCTTTTTTGGGATTTGGAGGCTGTCCTGAGTGCCGTTGTGGCAATGGATGTAGGCCATTTTAAATCAGCACACACCATTCAGAACTTGTGGGAGAGAGTGTGATCTACGATGTGAACTGTGGTCTATGGTTGATGGCAAGGCCCCAGGATGTGTAAGTCCATTGAGGGTGATGGGCCACATTTGTGGGAGATGTTTATTTAGGATGTTGTGGGAGGTGTGGGAGGTGAGGAACATGGGAATCCCTGTAGGTTCTGTGTAATATTTAGGTAATCTAAGCACCTCTTTAAAATATATATATATATATATAACATTTTTGTAAGCAAATGCACATATATGCATATATATTTATAATTTAGATATCATTTTACAGATATTGGTATTTATTGTGAAAAATTTGATTTTTACCCACAATAAAAAATAAATTAATTTAAAAAATATATAGACGTGAATTTCTATGTACAAGTCCTTGTTATAAGCAATTGTTTTCATTTACCCTGGGTGACTACATAGCAGTAGAAAAGCTTCACCATATTGGCAAGGTGTATGTGAATATTTTTAAACAACTATTGAGGTATTATTGTCATGATGTAAAATTCCTAAAATTAAATATACATTTTTTTGTGTGAATGCAGAGTTTTATAACCCTCATCATTATCCAATTTTAGTACATTTCCATTATCCCCACATTTTCCTCTTTTAATTTATTACATCAGCTACATTTGACACTATCATTCTTACCTCCTTGAAATCAGAGAGTTTCTGGTTCACTACATTCTCCTGTTTCTTTGTTACTCATCTGACATCACTACCTTTTCCACTCTGCCTCTCTGCTTGGTTCTCTGATCCTCCAAAGCCTCTCAGCATGTGTTTCCTCAAGATTCAGTCCTTGGGCACCTTTCCTTCTTCAGCACCATATTCCCTCACTGGAACGCCTTGGCTTTAAACAATATCTATATTATCTTATTGTTCTGCACTTATCTATCCCATTTCTTTCTTCACAGTCCTGATAGACACCCAGCTGATTTATGATGCCCCCATGTGGCTATCTAACATGCCAACATAGAATTTTGGGCTGCCCCCAGGAACATGCTCCTCCTCTGGCTCCATGTTCAGGAATTCTACCTGACAGGGGTTCTGGTAACTGCTTTGTCACCTTTCTTGACTTCTATGTTTCCCTCCACCCCATATTCATCCCATCATCATACTCTGTGCCCCATCATCAGAACAAGTCCACATCTTTGCCTCCACCTTCCTTCTCTGCTCATCACCACCTATGCCAGGAGGACTGTAGTATTCTCCTTCTTGCCCCTGTTAAGTGTATGGGAAAATGTGTACTTTGCTTTTCTGTATGTTGAGCATTAGGTTAAATTTATTATTCATAGTGATCAAATATTCAATAACTTCATTATATTTTCTCTGCTTATTCTATCAATTGCTGAGAGTTATTTAAAAAAAGTCCTCAAATCTGCGACATTGTACTTTTGTCATTTTCATAAGCAATGTTATTCTTTGTGTACAAATTTTAAAATGCTCTGTTTTCAGAACTGATGACAGCCCAACTCTGTGATGAAACTGAGAACCACTGAGTATACACTTTGGATGGATTGAACAAGGTAGAGGACCATATAACACAGTGACACCCATAGTGAATGATGGACTGTGGTTAACAGTACAAATATGAAAATGATCTCTCATGAACTCTAACAAACACACAATTCTATTACATGGTCTTAATAATAGGATGGTTTGTGGAAAAAATACACCAAATATGAATATGGACTATGGATAGCAGTAGCAGTATTATTATGATGTTCTTTCAACATTTGTAACAAATGTGTCACAATAATTTAAGGTGTTGGTGATAGGGTGATGTATGGGAGTCATGTATGGTATGCATGATTGTTTTAACTCACAATTTCTTTTAAAAAATGTTGTTTTAAAAAATAAAAGAATAAAAAAATTGCTATGTTTTCTGGGAATTCAAACCATTTTATCATTATGAAAGGGCACTCAATTTCTAGTATTTTCGTTACTATATCTTTTATTTGATATTGTCAAAGTGAAGTTAAATGTACTATTTTTAAAGTTTTACATAGTATATCATTTTCCAACTTTTACATTTTGCTGTACATTTTAGGTGAGTGTCTTATATCTATATAAAAATATTTGTTTTTAAATTTGCATGACAATTTTGATTTTTAAGAGGAAAATTTATATTCATTAATTATAAATGTTAAATATAATTGTATTAAATATAATTCATAAAATTCAGTATAATAATAATACCTATTTAAATCTGTCTTCTTTTCATGTTTTATTTGTGCTCTCTGTTCTATGTTCTTTATTTTCTCCTGAATGCTTTCTTTTGTTCAATTTTTCTCTTCTATTTATTTGGATGAGATGCACTATTTTAATATTCATTTGTTACAAGAGCAAAGACTCAGGGGGTTCTGTGTAATATTTTCGGTAATCTAAGCACCTCTTAAAATATATTTATATATATATAAATTTAAAAAAATTAAAAAAGAAAAAAATATTCATTTGGAAATTTTAGCAATTTGGCACTATTTATGATTTCCAAAAATATATATTTGATTATATTTTTAAACTGGTCTGTTCTTCAGGACAGGATTAAATTATGATTAGGGCTCTGTTTGGGCTACATCAGTAGGGCATTGGGACCCTGCCCCTTGGTGGGTGGGGACTCACAGATAAAATACATGGCAAAGGACAGAGTTGGAGTTCTGAGGCTGAGTTTTGAGCTGAAGCCTGGGAAGTGAACATGCAATAGAAGAACACAGAGGAATAGAGACAGCTCTTGGACATGGCAGCAGCCCCAAGGAGACACAGAGCCACTCACTTGATGGTCTGCAGCTGGCCTTTTGGAGAGAAGAAGAGCCTAGAGAGCCTTATAGCCTACAGCTGACATTATGGAGAGAGCAGAGCTGCTGAGCCTGTGGAGAGGTGAGCCCTGGGAGGAGAGGAACTTAGGAGGCTGGAGCCCTGGCATATGTCAGCAGATATCTTGCTCCAGCACATGGCAATAGACTTTGGGGAGGGAAGTAACTTATGCTTTGTGGCCTGGTAGCTGTGGGTTTCAACCCCAAATGAGGGAAGCCAACTGATTTCTGGTGTTTTGAATTGGTGCCTCTTTGGCTGACAAATACAGATATTAACTCAAAAATTACAACATTTTTCCTTGTCTTATCAAATCTGACATTAATCATTCTTTATTAACTTTACAAAAATGTACATTATTTTATTTTTTAACATGCAAAACTGCATTTTTCATAATTAAAAAAAATTTAAAGATACATAGATTACGTAAATGATACATGAAATATATAGGGATTCCCATGTGCCCCTCCCCACACCCTCTCACATAAATATCCTTAATTATTGTGGCATATTCATTGCAATTAATAAACACATCCTGGGGCATTGCCACTGAGCATGGACCATAGTTCACCTTGTAATCTAGTAGTCTACACTCTCTCCCACACAGTTCCGCATGTAATGGGGAGATATAAAATAGCATATATCTCTCATTGCAATGTCATACAATATGATTCCCAAGTCCTGAGAAAGCCCCTGTATTACAACTCTTTTTCCCTCTCCCTGCCTCCAGAGTACCCAGTGGCCACTGCTTCTACATCAATGTTGTAATTTCTTCAATTGCTAGAATCACAATATGTCTATAGTGGAATACCAGTAAGTCCACTCTAGTCCATAGTTCATTCCCCAATCCTGGGGATTCTGAGATTGTGATGTCCACTCCACCTCAAATTGAGAGGTGGCTTTGATCCCATACTGCCAATGGATTGGCCTCTCTTGCTTGCAGTTGTAGGATCTCTCAGTTCCTTGGTATGTTGGTTGTCATCCCTCACCTCCTTGTTAGTTGTCCTCAGTGAGTCCAATGAACTGGAGAGTAGGTGTTGCAACTCCACTGAGGCTCAGGGTCCAGCTGGCACATAGACAGCCCAAAGATTCCAGTGTCTTGGATGTACACCTACCAAATCCAGCACCAAGTATAGGTTTAAATAGAAGGGACACATGAGCCATGTGTAGGGAAACCTTAATTGAGTCCAAATCTGTCACTCTCAGGAGCACAAAAACTAAAGTAGGGCCCACTATCAAGGCAAAAAAATTGTGGCGCTATCTGCCCTGTCCCTAGGACCTGGGTGTCACCAGAGCCCTCAGGAGCCCCACTATTTGGGGTGGTATCTACTTTGTTAGTTGATGAGATCCTGCTAAGATGTGCATAAGCATTACCTCTGGGATGATCTCCCAACTTACTTTCAAATCTCTTAGCCATATAAACTCATTTGTCTTTACCATTTCCCCCTTTTATTTGAGGTATTTTTCCAGTTGCATTGCTAGTTGATGCCTGGCAGCAATCCCTCAGTGCCAGGGAGGTTCATCTCCAAGAGTTTTGTCCCATGCTGGGAGGAAGGTAATGCATTTATATGCTGACTTTGGCTCAGAGAGAGACCACATTTGAGCAACAAGGAGGCCCTCAGGAGGCAACTCTTAGGCCACAACACTAGGCTGAGTTTCGATTTCAAGAGCAAACACTCATAAGCATAGTCATCAATATCAAAGGGCCATCAATGGATCATCCTCCTTCACCGTTTTCCCTGATCTTGGATGACTGCCACTGCTCCATTAGAGAATGTGGCAGAACTCTCCAGGATGGGAATTCAATATTCTCTCATTTATTATGTGAGTCTCCACCCACTGTGACAATACCTTATGAGCATTTGAATGTATTATATACCTTATATTTATGTCCAGGTGAATTTCCTCCCATATATCCCCCATCACTGAAAACCCACACCAATGATCCACCCCTGCCCCAGTTGTAACCCATCTATGAAGCAAAGCTTCTTCAAAAAAGAAGCCAATGAAATAGCCAAATATAATTATTAGGAAAATGAAATAATAATGATAGGTTTAAATATAAGAAATAAAATACATAAAAATTTTAAAAACTAAAAATATATTTAAAAGATTGGTATATTAAAAAATAATGAAAAATATTTTAAAAGAATTTTTTTCGACATTTTGCCTTTCTTCACTGTAATCTCTTGTGTCCTGTATGTAAGGTGACATTTTCTTCCATTTACTCCCCAGTGTCTTCCTTTTTAAATTTTGTTTTCAAAAAAGTTTTAGGTCACAGTAAAGTCATATACACAATACAGGGGACTCCCATATACCCAACATCTTCCCTATTTCAATCCTTCCCATATTAATATCTTTTTATAAATGCATGGTACCTTTCTTACAACGGATATACAAATAGTCAAACAAAGATACTAATCATGATCAATGGTTTTCGTTATGGTTTACATTTTAGACTGTACATTTTAATAAATTTTGATGATATTTAAAAGGCCTGTGTCCATCATTGCAAGATCATGTAGAACACTTCCATTGCCCACTAAATACACCCTGTTCTATCTATTCTATTCCTCCTTCCCCCTCCCTTCAGGGCCTATAGTGACCCCCCAGCTTCACTCCTTGGATGAAAATATTCATAGTTATTTGCAACAACACTGAGGTCTTGACACTCTGGTTGGTCCTCCCCTATTAGGAATCACCAATGTTATTGAAAGACTCCCACCTCTCTCTTTGTAAATATATTGGTACCCCCAGAATGGAAGTTCAACTCCTTCCCTCTCATTATGTCAGTCTCCACCCACTGATAAAACACATTATGACAAAATGATCATTCACACACTCTAGATGCCTGCTCCAGGTGTGCCCTGTCCTGAAAGATGCCCATCCAACACCTTAAACCAGTAACGCTTCCTTGTCATATTGACACAAGAGCATTCCCAACTTTGTACTTCAACCACATACCCACCAATCCCCAGTGTTCACATGGTCCCTCTCCCAACCCAACCCCTCCAGTTTCTTGGACCATCCAACCCAACTTTCCCAATCTACACACATATGAAACCTGCACAGTCCATCCCAATAATATCACTACCATCCTGTGATATCCCTTCAATGCACAATTACAAACTTTCACCTTATCATAGATTACATCCGTATGGCTCATAACCTTCTTCTCACTTTCAATTTCCTGTAAACCTATCTTCCACACAATAGTTCTCTGAGTCTGCTCAGCTTGCTTCACTTATATCAGTGAGGTCATTAATATTCATCATTCAATGTCTGGCTTGCTTCACTCAACATAAGGTACTCAAGATTCATCCATGTTACCTTGTGTGTTAGCAATGTATTCCTTCATACAGCTGAGTAATATTCCATTGTATGTATGTACCACATTTTTTTATTCATTCATTTGTTGATAGGCATTTGGGTTGATTCCAACTTTTGGCAATAATGAATAATGTTGCTATGAACATTGGTAGGCATATATCTGTTCATGTCTTTGCTTTCAATTCTTCTGTGTATATACCTAGCAGTGGAATTGCTGGATCATATGGAAGTTCTATAGTTAGTTTTTGGAGGAACTGCCAAACTCTCCTCCTCAAAGGTTTAACCATTCTATGTCTCACCAGCAGTGGATGAGGGTTCCCATTCCTCCACATCCTCTCCAACATTTGTAGTCCTCTCTTTTTTAATAGCCACCATTCTAATGGGTGTAAGATGATATCTCACTGTAGTTTTGACTTGCATTTCCCTAACAACTAGTGACGTTGAGCATCTTTTCATGTGCTTTTTAGCCACTTGTATTTTTTCATTGGAGAAGTGTCTTTTCAAGTCACTTGTACATTTTTTTTAAAGTGGCTATTTGACTTTTTAATTTTCAGGTGAAGGATTTCTTATATAGGCTGGATATTAGGTTCTATCAGATAGATGGTTGCCAAATATTTTCTCCCATTGGTTAGGCTGGCTTTTTACTTTCTTGATAACTTCCTTTGAGGTGCAAAAGTTTTTAATTTTGAGGAGGTCCCATTTATCTATTTTTTCTTTCACTGCTCATGCTTTGGGTGTGAGGTTCAGAAAACCATGTAGATGATTCCCTACATTATCTTCCAAGATCTTTATAGTCCTGGTTCTTTTATTTAGATCTTTGGTCCATTTTGAGTTGATTTTTGTATAAGGTGTGAGGTGGTGTTCCTTTCTCATTCTTTTGGACATGGATATCTAGTTATCCAAGCACCATTTTTTGAAGAGGCCATTCTCTCCCTGTTGAGTGGGCTTGGTGGCCCTGTTGAATATCAGATGACTGTATATGCAAGGATCTATATCAGAACACACAATTCAGTTCCATTGGTAGGTATTTCTATCCTTGTGCCAATGCTATGCAGTTTTGACCACTGTAGCTTTATAGTATGTTTTAAAGTCAGGTAGTGTGATTCCTTAATTACATCTTTCTTTTTCAATATGTCTTTGTCTATTCAATGTCTCTTACCCTTCCAAATAAATTTTGTACTTAGTTTTACCATTTCAGTAAAAAATTATGTGTTGACTTTTATTGGGATTGCATTAAATCTGTAGATTAGTTTAAGTAAGATAAACATCTTAATAAAGTTTAGGCTTCTTATCCAGGAATAGAAAATATTCTTCCATTTCTTTGCATCTTCTTTGCCTTCCTTTAACAATGTTGTGTAGTTTTCTGTGTATAAGTTATTTACATTTTTAGGTAAATTCCTAGGTATTTTATTCTTTTTGTTACTATTTTAAATTGTATTTTTTTTCTTCATTTCCTCCTCAGATTTCTCATTATTGGTGTACAGAAATGCTACTATTTTTGAGCATTCATCTTATAGCCTGCAATTTTACTGAACTCATTTATAAGTTCTAGAAGCTTTGTTGTAGATTTCCAGGGCTCCCTATGTATAGGATCATATTGTCTATAAATAGTGAAATTTTTACTTCTTCCTTTCCAATTTGGATGTGTATTATATCTTTTCTTGCCTCAGTGCTTGAACAAGTACTCCTAAGACAATGTAAATAGGAGCAGTGATAGTGGGCATCCTTGTCTTGTTCCCAATCTTAGAGAGAAAGCTTTTAGGATTTCATCATTGTATATGATGTTAGCTATGGGTTTTTCAAATATATCCTTTATCATGTTCAGAACATGGCCTTCTGTTCCTATCTTTTGCAGTGTTTTGTTGTTTTTTTTTTAATCAGGAAAGGGTGCTGTATTTTGTCGAGCGCTTTTTATGCATATATAGAGATGATCATATGAATTCTTTCTTCAATCTTTTTTTGTGCTGTATTACATTGATTGATTTTCTTATTTTGAAACATCCTTGCATACCTGGCATGAAATGCACTTGATCATAGTGTATAATTCATTTGATGTGTTGTTGAATATGATTAGCAAGTATTTTATTGAAGATTTTAACCCTTAGTTTCATTAGAGAGATTGGTCTGTAATAACCCTTTTGGTGGCATCTTTGTTTTGCTTTGGTATTAGGGTATTCTTGGCATCACAGAATGAGATAGGCAAAGTTCCTTCTACTTTTATTTTTGGGAAGAGTTTAGACAGGATTGGTGTTAGTTCTTTCTGGACTGTTCACTAGAATTCACCTGTGAATCTGTCTGGTACTGGGCTCATCTTATCTGGGAAGTTTTTGATGACTGATTCTATCTAATTACTTGTAATTTGTCTGTTGAATTCATCAATTTCTTCTTTCATAGAAGTAGGCTGCTTGTGAGTTTCTAGGAATTTGTCCATTTTCTCTAAATTATCCCTCCTGTTGGCATATAATTTTTCAAATATTCTCTTATGATACAGTTTATTTCTGTAAGGTCAGTGGTGATATCACTTTCCTCATTTCTTATTTTGTGTACTTGCAAATTCTCTATTTTTCTTTGTTAGTCTAGCTAAGGGTTTGTCAATTTTATTGATCTTTAAGAAGTAGTTTTGGTTTTATTTTTTCTAGTTCTTTCTTATTTTCTATTTAACTTAGTTCTACTCTAATCTTTGTTATTTCCTTCTTTCTACTTCCTTTGGAGATATATGATTGTTTCTCTAATTCCACCAAGTGTGCAGTTAGGTCTTTGAATTTAGTTCTTTCTCCTTTTTTGATATATGCATTTATGGCTATGAATTTCCCTCTCAGTTTCACTTTTGCTGCATACCATAGGGTTTGAGATATTGTGCTGTCATTTTCATTTATTTCAAGGTTGATTCTGATTTCTTTTGAAATTTCCCCTCTGACCCACCGTTTGTCTAAGAGTGTGTTGTTTAACTTCCATATCAATTTGCCTGAAATTGTTCTCAGATCCTTACTGATTTCCAGCATCATTTCATTGTGGTAAGATAAATTACTTTGTATAATCTCAATCTTTCTGAATTCATTGAGAAATTTTCTGTGGCCTAGCATGTTGTCTATATTGGAGTATGATCCTTGTGCCCTTGAGAAGATGTATATCCTATTGTTTTTGGGTGAAGTGTTCTGTATATGTCCATTAGATCCAGATACTCTAATGTATTATTCAAAGTCTGGTTTGTTACTGATTCTCTGTTGAAGTGCTCTGTCTAATGGTGATAATGGTGTATTAAATTCCCCTACTGTAATTGTAGAGACATGTATTTCTCCACTTAATTTTTCCAGTGTTTGCTTCATGTATTTTGAGGCACCCCAGTTAGGAGCATAAATGTTTTTTATTGTTCTTTTTTCTTGAAAGATTACTGCTTTTACTAATATATAGTGTCCACCCCTGTCACCAACAATACTTTTGCATTTAAATTCTATTTTGTCTGATATTTGTATACCTAATCCCTCACTTTTTTGGTTGTTGCTTGCTTGTAAGATTGTTTTTCAGCCATTCACTTTCTTTTTTTTAATAATACCTTTTTTAAATTTTTAAAAAAGATACTTAGATTACATAAATGTTACACAAAAATTTTAGGGATTCCATTATGCCCCACGTCCCACACCTCCCACAACCATGCACATAAACATCGTTCATTAGTGTGGTACTTCACCTGCAGTGGATATACACATCCTGGGGCTTTGCCACTAAGCATGGACCATAGTTCACATTGTGGAACACACTCTCTCCCACACAGTTCTGCATGGTATATACTGATATAAAATGGCATATATCTGTCATTGCAATGTCACTCAGGATAATTCCCAAGTCCCAGAAAAGCCCCTGTATTATAACTGCTTTTCTCTCTCCCTGCACCCAAAGCATCCAATGACCACTGGCTCCATATTAATGTTGTAATTTCTTCCATTGCTTGAATCACAATATGTCTACAACAGAATACCAGTAAGTCCACTCTAGTCCATGCTCTTCCCCATATCCTGAGGATTCTGGGATTGTGATGTTCACTCCAGCTCCAAGTGAGAGGGGGCTTATATCCCGTGGATAATATGGATGGGAGTATCCTACCTGCAGCTGCAGACTCTCTCCATTCTGTGGGATGATCATTGTCCATCCTCATCTCCCCACCAGGTGTCCTGGGTGAGTTCATGGAGCATAGAGTAGCAGTTGCAGCTCCACTGAGATTCCAGGCCCAACCGGCACATGGACACGCCAAAGACTCCAGTCTCTGGAAGTACACCTATAAACTCCAGCAACACATATAAGTTTGAACACAAGAGTCTGATGGACCATGTGCAGGGGTGACATATTTAAATCCAACTCTGTCACTCTCAGGAGCACAAATTCCAAAGTAGGGCCCACTGATAAGTCACCAAACTCTGGAACTTTCCCCCTTTATATAGGACCTGGGTCTCTCCAGAGCCCTCAGGGTCCCCTCTATTTAGGGTGATGTCCACATTGTAAGCCTATGAGGTCCTACTGATATGTACATAAGTATTACCTCTGGGATGACCTCCTGACACACTTTGAAGTCTCTTAACCATATAAACTCATTTGTCTTTTCCTTTTCCACCTTTTATTCAAGGTCTTTTTTCAGTCAGATTGCCAGTTGGCACTTGGTAGTAATCCCTTGTTGCCAGGGAAGTCCATTCCTGGGAATCATGTCCCTTGCTGTGAGGAAGGTAATGCATTCATATGCTGAGTTTGGCTTAGAGAGAGGCCACCTTTGAGCAATAAGGAGGCTCTCAGGAGGCAACCCTTAGAGACCCCATAAAAATAGGCTGAGTTTCTATTTCAAGAGCAAAGACACTTAAGACTAGTCATCAATAACAAAAGCCCACCAGTGGATCATCCTCCTTTGCCAGACACTGCCCCTTCACTTGGGGACTGTTGCTTCTCCCTTGGAGAATGTGGCAGAGCTCTCCAGGATAGGAATTCAATATTCTCTCAATTATTGTGTGATTCCCCACCCACAGTGATCATGCCCTGTGAGCATATGTACAATTTTATATACCTTTTATGTATGTTCAGATGAACTTCCTCCCATGCACCCCCATCCCTGACACACCACAACAATGATCCACTCCCACCCCTGTTATAACCCTTCTGTGATCCAAAGCTTTTAAAAGATAAAGTCAATACAATAGCCAAATACAATTAATAGGAAAATGACATAATAATGCTAAGTTTAAATGTAAGAGAGAAAATATATGGAAACTTTAAAAAAATCTAAAACTGAAATAAAATCAAAGGATTGGGATAGTCAAAAAATGAGAATAAAATAAAATTTTCCATTATAAAAAGGGGAAACTGAGGAAGAGGAAACATAGTAACCAGGAATCAATCTAGAAGCACTTTGTGGGATTTATCTCTTTTTGTTCAGCTCACTCTCGATTGATGCCCTCAAGACACTTACTCTGTGGGCTTCGAAAACAGCTCACTCATGCAGAATCTTGCCTCCACTCAACAATGTTTTGCAAGAGAGATCTATGTTCCTTTGAAAGAAAAAAATTAGGACCAGAGAAAAGGAAAGAAATAGGAAAACAATAATAATAATAATAATGATATTAGTAAAATGTAGGAGAGCAACCATACAATATGTATGAAATTGAAAAATTAAAACAAGTAAGAAGCACAGAGGAATAAGATGAGGAAAGTGGAATAGAAACTACAAAACAAGAAAAGAATAGAGTGAAAAAATATGGAATGAATTAAAAGGCTGGAATGGTGACAAGAGGGGAAAAGAAAGGAGAAAAGAGAGAAAGAAAAAAGTAAAAAAGTGAAAGTAAGCAGAGAAAATAGAGAGAGGGAGAAATACAAACAAGATAAACTGGAGACCAAATAAGAGGTGGAATGAAAAAACAATGGAAAAAAAAGATATAAAAATGAAGAAGTGAAAAGAAATAGCATAAGTAGAATAGATCAGCAACCAAAAGAAAAAAAGAAAAAGAAAAAGAAATGAGCAGAGAAACAAAGGAAGGGGATACAAAACAAGCAAGAAACAAGACAGCAGCACAGTGCACATCATTTTTTTTTTTAAAGGAGACAGATGAAAAAAAAAAAAAAACACAAAAAAACAGGCTTCTCTTTAAAACTCCTAAGAATCTTCTCAGTCTGGTATTGTTTCTCAATCACTCACCCTGCAGCCTGCCCTCTGCAAGTTTTGAACTAGGTTCTAGTGAGTAAAATAAGAGAAATAAAAGAAAAGGACCTTTAAAAAAATAATGAGATCTAAGAAAACCTAATGCAAAGAAAATGTCTATATGTCTCCTGTCATAAAGTTTCATCTGGATGCCTAGCAACCTTGTGAACCACTTCTCATGGAGGAGTTCAGGAATCAAACCAGGGACCTCATATATGCTAGGCAGTAATTCTTCCACTGAGATATTTTGCCTCCTTGGGTTAATTAGCCTTTCAGAAGGCTATCTACCCCTTTTCCCTCAGGTAGGTATGGTAGATCCTCTGCAGTCAGCTGGAGTGGTGCTGATAGCCACCTGTCTCTGCCTCCTCGCTGATGTAATTTCTCTCTTTACCTAGGTGTTTGGGTGTGAGACAATCCGTCCCCTCTCTCAGTCAAGCCAGGGTCGCTCCTGATATTCAAGGGGGGGGGGGTCCAGCTGGCTAAGCTTCCTACAAAGAAATCATTCTCTAACCACCCAAACCCCTTTTCCTCACAGGCAATCTGCTGTCACACTCCCATTGGGCAGGGAGCAGGGAGCTGGGTCTCCACCTAGTCTGTGCACCCTGAGGGCCAGGTGTGTGTGCCCCCTCCAGTCACCAAGGTAAGCAACTAAAGATTATCCCTGACTTCTCTCTCTGTCCAGTACCCTCCTAGAAAACTCAGAGTACCTTTGGGTGGAGGTAGATGTCTGCTCTACTCTCAGCTAGATACAATTCACCAGGAGTTTTATCCTCACATAATATCTCAGGGTTGGGGAGGGGAGCCTTTCCCAGCAGCCAGGAGATTTAATAACTCACAATTACTTGTTTTGGCTTCTTCGTGTCTCTGACCCTCACACTTCTGGGAGTTGGTAAGCATTGTCCTGGTTTGCTGTGCCCCAAAGCATGTCCCCACAGCAGCCTCTGGCTTTGTCTTTGTTCATTTAGTGAGAGCTCAGCCTAATCTGCCTAATCCATTGACCATGTTCCCAAAATCTCACAAATAATGTATTTTAAAACACTTTAGATCCATTTGTCCATCTTATAAAATATATTTTCATGTATTTCAATACTTTATGGATGTTCTAACACAAAGATAACATAATTATACTTTATCCATTCAATATTGAATGATTTAAATGAACAATTATTGTTCTTCAATGAATCCTGAAATCCTGAACCCTTCATTTGGGATTATATTCTTCCTGCCTAAAGACTATCCTTTCTCATTTCTTTTAAAATTAGTTGCTGCTGGCAAACTTTCACAGTTTTTACTTGTCTGGAAAAGTGTTTATTTCACATCACTATGAAGGGCATTTTTTCAGTATAGATTTCTAATTTGGCAGTTACTTTATGATAGCAATGTAAAGATCTCTTGCCATTCATTGCCTTCTGGCTTCTATTGTTAGTGTTGGTAGTTAGCCTTTTCATTTATCACCCCTTTACTGATTATAGTTTTATTTTCTAGCTATTTATATGGTTTTCATTCAAGTTTATAGTTATATGCCTAGGTCTGCATGTAATTTCATTTTTCCTTCTGGGTTTGTTAGGCTTCCTGTGTCTATGAATCAATGTCTCATCAATTTTAGAGAATTGTTAAAAACTATCTCTTCAATTGTAGCTTCTGCCCTATTCTATGTTTATTCTCCTTGTAGCATTCCCACCTAAATATATGCTGTAACTCTTCATTATATTCTCTATTACTCTATCATTCTTACACTCTCTTCTATATTTTCCATTATTTTCCTACAGTTTCTTTTTTTTTTTTTTTTACATATTTCAAGGCTTATTCTTATAGTTCATCATTCTCTCTTCCAAAATATTTAAATTTTTTGTAATTCATTGATTTCTTCATTTTTCAATTGTATTTTTAGTATATATATACATATATACGTATACATACACACACACACACATATATAGTGCGTATATATATTCCTCTGTGTCACTTTTTTAACTTTCCAGTACACTACCAAAATTTTTGTTTATCTTTTATGTCTTTGAAAATAAGAAGTATAGTTACTTTACATTCTCCATCTAATATGCTAGCATCTGGAGTTCCCAAGGTGTGATTTTGTTGATTCTCACTCATATTATCTGGTTTCTTTTTTTACCTGGTCATTTTTTAATGTGTTTGATATTATATTTCAAAACTGTAGAAATGATGTGAGGCCTAGTGTGGTGCTAATCTCTTTCATAGGGGCCTTCAGTTTGCTTCTACCAAACCCTGTGGACATCATCAATCCAGGATAAAGTTCATCTAATTTGAGGATGTCAACTTTTAAGTACTCTTTTACTTTTGTTTTAAACTTATATCCAAAGATCAGTCTATCAGGGTCCCAACAAAAAGCAGTAGGTGGATTGTAATACTCTTGTTGACCCTGAACTTTGGCATGTGTGTCAGTACTTAGTGTTGTCAAATGCAAGTATCAGCTTCTTTGTTTCATTTTCAACTACACAAACACAGGACATAAGTAACCCTGAATACTGATTCATATTTCTGGATTCCTATCTTTTTCTAGACCTAGACCCAAGAATACCTCACTTTATTAAATAAAGACAGACAGGAAATTATTTTTGTCATGCTTATGGAAAAAAGAAAAGAAAAAAGGCTTTGCTGAGGTTTGCTTACTGCCACCATGGAAACCATGTTCTGTGGACATGGGACATGGCTTCAGAAGGGTGAAATACAAGTAGTGGAGGAGGAGAGGGGCTACAATTCCTATGCTTAAGCAGCCATCTGATGGGCTTAGAAGACCCTTCCTGATCCCTGTGCCCTGTGCTACAAACACTGGGTTGGAGATACACACTGCTTCCTAAAGGCAATGCGATGCTGATGCTAAATTAATTCAACTACAAACTGGATTTCTCCTTACTAGACAGGGATGAGTTTCATTGATATGCAGAGGGTAGTACCCTTGGAAGGCAAGGACATCCAGGCAAGAAATCAGGGTCGGGAGGCACATGGTTTGGTTACTAGGGAAAAGTCAAAGATGTCCTATTGTGATGTATCCTGACCCTCAGGCAGAGATTGGCCAGACTGATGGGGCAGTCATAAAAGCCTGGACCCAGGGTCTGATACAAACACAGGAGTCTGGCACAGAAAGGAAACTACCCTCTTCCTGCTCCTTCTATTGGCCCCTAGTTCCCTTGCCTTTAATGTTGGCCCTGCTGAAGGGGCTGCTCTTACCATGACTCACCTTGTTCCCAGGCAAAGACTCAGTTCTCCTTCTTCCAATCCACATACACCTTCTCTATTCTTGGGACAGCTAAAGAAAAAGAAATGCCAAGATGAACCCTGTTGGGTAAGGAAGGAAATATCAGTATTCACATGCTCATGGCTGTAACAGTGAGACCACCAGGAGCTCAGTGAACCTAATAAACATTATGGCAATCCCAGAAAGATGTATGAACACTGAGAAAAATAGAAGTGAGATTGTGAGGGTTCTAGACAGTGTAATCTCTATGCAGAGCATCAGGGTAGAAAAAGTAAACTTCAGGAGGTACAGATGTTGAGAATGATGCAGTCTTCTTAAATCCCAAAAGAGAATAGAATTTTATCAGAGTCCTAATAAAAGCCATCATCACAGGTTCTGGATCTGCAAATGAAGAACAGAGAGAAAGGCACACTAAGCCTTATTTAGTGTATTTCTTCTCCACCAAAACACTAAAAGGAATATGTAAGTCCATACTAGTAGTTCTTCATAGAGCAGTAACCAGTAGAAAGTCTATGTTCTCCTATGGTACTAAAAATTAACCTTACCAGGCACAGTCAGAACAGTCTGTCCTTCATATGGTCATATCCATGCTCCTTGTGCTCTGTGACTCCTTCTGATCTGTGTAATGAAGGCCTCCCTCCACCTGTCCAGAAGGCTGGGTAGGGGGACAGGGAGTGAACATGGAGGGCACAGTGTTTCCTTGCAGTCCCTAAAGGATGTAGAATCCTGCAGATTGTTTCAATATTGTATTGACCATGCCCTTAACAGACTTCTTTCCCATTTATGTCATGAACCCAAAAGATTCAGTTACCCTGAACTTTCATCTCTTTGCTTAGGGTCTTCACTGAATAGCCCTGAGACAGGATCCTCTTTCACATTCTTCTCATTGGGGTTACAGTGAACCCAGTCTGACTAGGGTTTGAGATGTGATGTCTTAGAAAGAGTGTCACCTGCTGGCAGATGAAGGAAGTGCATACAAGGAAAATAAAAGTAAATAAATAGCTTTGTGTGGGGCCTTTACAGCCTTCCAGCCCATGGCCTTGGAAGCTTCTATTCAACCCATTACTCAGTGTATGGCTTGGATTTGAGCAACTAAACAGGTATAATCCAAAAGGGCTAGACCATTTTGAACTGAGAATCAAGGAACAAAAGTAAGACATAACCACCCAACATTAAATCCCTATGCAAGAGAGAGAAATCGAACATCAGAATAACTCACAATCATAATCAGATGCATAGACATGAGCAAAACATTACAAGTCATACTAAGGAAAAGGAAGCTATCATTCAAGCAAAGGAAGATATCAAAACCCCTGATAAGACTTATGAGTTGAGACAACTAATCAATGATGTTCATAGAAATCTAAATCAAATCAAGGGGGGCGGATATGGCTCAACTGGTTGGGCGTCCGTCTCCCATATGGAGGGACCTGGGTTCGATCCCCGGGACCTCCTGGTAAAATAAAAAAAAAATAAAAAATAAAAATAAAAAATAAAAAATAAATCAAATCAAGTATTTGAAAGAAAATATGGCTAAAAAGATAAAGGACATTAAGAAGACACTAGGTAAACAGAAAGAAGAATTAGAAAAATTAAATAGAAAAAAAGAGCTAATGAGAATCAAAGACAATAGGTGAGATAAAAAACAGATTAGAGGAATACAGCAGCAGACTCAAAATCATAGAAGAAAGAATAAGTGATGTATAAGACAGAACAGTTGAAACTGAAGAAAGAGAAAAGAATAAAAAAAATATTGAATGATATCATGAAGCACAAAAACTTACAATGTCATGCGAGTCCTAGAAGGAGAAGACAAGGGAAAAGCGGGAGAAAGAGTATTTGGAGTAATAATGGTTGAAAATTTCCCAACTCTTATGGAAGAAATGTGTTTACATGTCTGAGAAGCACAGCCTACTCCAATCAAAATGAATCCAAAGAGACATACACCAAGACACATACTACTCAGAATGTCAAATGCCAAACATAAAGAGAAAATTCTGAAAGTAACAAGGGAAAAGCAAACCAACACATATAAGTGATGCCCAGTAAGATTTCATGTTGATTTCTCAACAGAAAACATGGATATGAGAAGACAGTGGAATGATATAATTAGGATACTGAAAGAGAAAATTTGCCAGCTGGGAATTCCGTATCCAGAAAAATTGTCCTTCAAATATGAAGATGAGTTTAAAATATTCACAATTAAAGAGAAACTAAGAGAGTTAATTAAAAAGACCCAATTCTTCAGGAGGCACTAAAGGAGCCCTACAGACCAAAAGGAAAGGATGGTACAGAGAGGCTTAAAGGATAGTGTAGAAGAGAAGATTATCAGAATGGATAATCAAAAGGGCAAAATGACAGACAAAAATAAGATATGAACATATGAAAGCAAAAAAATAAAATGGTGGAAATAAATAATGCATTTTTAGAAATATCATTAAATTTGAATGGATTAAACTCCACAATCAAAATATATAGGTTGACAGAATGGATAAAGAACATCATCTCTACCCCTGGCTGTCCAATTATTCCACATGGTTCCCTTTCTCTTCTACTTTCTTGGTAAATATGAATTATTGGCTATACTCTAAACAACCTTTACCAGCAACCTTTCTGTATATTTTCCATCCATGCTTTTCTGATTTAAGACCACTGTCTTCCATCTTAAAACAAAAACCATCTCTGAATCTATGGTCTTCCAGCTCATGCCCCATGATTTACCTCTTCACAATGGAACTTATATCCCATTACCCTCTGAATTTCTAATATATCTTTGATTTCACCATAAATAAATACAATTAAGATCACCAGTGATCTCCTCAAAATTAAATCCAATGAGCATGTCTGCCTTTTACTTAGAATCAAGCTAGAATTGTACCATAACCTCTTTGGGAGAACTTTCTTTTTATTAGGATTTTCTGATATCTGAGTCTTTTGACTGTCTTCAAACTACACTAATTACTCCTTCCCAGTGTCCTCACCAATAATTTCTAAAGCAATGCTATTGAATCATCTCAAAAAAAAAAAATTCTATCCATTGCCTTAGAAATGTTACACAGTTCTTTAATTGCTTCAAATTTTGCCAGTACTCTTCTATACTGTGTTCAAAACTATTGTGTGGATTCTATTTCTCAGCTTCAAACTCTCTTTGTATGTATCACAAACCTTTAAACTGAAATATATCTCAAATTGAAGCTATTAAATTTTCTATATAAGTAAACAATAATCTTCCTCAAGTCTCCAATAGCAGTTAGTAGATCTTCAAAAATCTAGAGATTTCCCTTTGATATACCTTCCCAGAAGCACAGAAACACAACGGGTAACTGATGTTATCTCTACATTGGGCACTATTGCCAACTTTCTTTCCTATTCCAATCTCCACAGATATATGGAACCCAGTACTTCACTGATACAAAAGCCTAAAAAAGATACCATAAGAAATGAAAATTGCAGACAAATATCATGATGAATATAGAGCAAAAATCCTTTACACATCACTAGCAAATTGAATTCATAACATTGGAAAGATTAAACACCATGACTAAGTTGTATTTATCCCAGGACTGAAAGTGAAGAACCCACAGAACACTAGGGATAGAAGGGGAATTTCTCAACATGATAAATGCAAAATATGAAAAACCTACAGCTAACATCAGTCTCTATGGTGAAATACTGAAAGTGTTCCTCCTAAGATTGGGAATAAGTCAAGTATG
The DNA here is from genome assembly GCA_026826555.1 of Tolypeutes matacus. NCBI lineage: Eukaryota > Metazoa > Chordata > Mammalia > Cingulata > Chlamyphoridae > Tolypeutes > Tolypeutes matacus. The sequence continues at coordinate 610,629 of JAKSZT010054086.1, read as the reverse complement.
CCCACTTTTACCACTGCTATTCAATATTGAATAAAGCAAAAAAGAAATAAAGACAAGCAAACTGGAAAGGAGAAATTAAAGATACCTTTATTTGCAGATGGCATGTTTATTTATATAGAAAATACAAAGAAATCTACAGGAAAATTATTAAAGCTAATAAATTAGTTCAAAGTAGCAGTGTAAAAGACCAATACACATGAAAAACTCTGTTACTATGCACTGGAAATCAAAGAAGAAATTAAGAAAATAATTCTGTTTACAATGGCTTAAAAGGAATAAAATAGCTAGGAATATATTTAACCAAGGATATAAAAGACTTGTACCTTGAAAACAGGAAAAAACACTGATGAAAGACATTAAATAAAATGTAAATAAATAGCAAGGTGTATTGCAAGTTAATGGAATGGAAAAGTTAGTATTGCTAAGATTTCATCAATATGTAAAGTAATCTAGAGAGGCTACCCCTATCAAAATTCCAGTAACCATATTTGCAGAAATGGAAAACTCAATTCTCAAATTCAGGTGGAACTTCAAAGTGCCCTAAATATACAAAGCAATTTTGAAAAAGAAGACCAAAGTTGGAAGACTCACAATTTCAGATTTCCCAACTTTAAATTGTACTGCAAAGTTACAGTAATCAAGAGTTGTGGTACTGACATAAAGACAGACAAAGAGACCATTGGAACAGAACTGAAAATTCAGAAGTAAACTTGCACATCTCTCACATATTGATTTTTTAAATTAGAGAAGTTTTAGTTATACAGAAAAACCATGCATAAAATACAGAGTTCCCATATACTGCCATATTATTAACACCTTGCATTAGTGTGATACGTTTGTTACAATTCATGAAAGAACATTTTTATAATTGCTCTAGTAATTATATTCCATCATTTACAATAGGGTTCTCTGTTTACATTTTACATTCCTTTGTTTTGTTTTTAAATATTCTTTTAACATATAAACAACCTAAAATTTTTCCTGTTAATCATATTCATATATGTAGTTGAGTGCTGAAAATTACATTCACAATGTTGTGTTACCATCACCATCATCTATTACCAAAACTTTACTATCAACCTAACTAGAACTCTACAATTTAAACATTAACCCCTAATTCCTTATCCTCACCTCAGATACTGGTAACCCATATTCTATATTCTGACTCTCTGCATATGCTTATTCTATTTATATCAAACAATATTTGTCCTTTTGTATGTGGCTTGTTTTACTCAACATTATGTCTTCATGGTTCATCCAAATTATCCCATTTATCAGAACGTCATTATATTTTATGGCTGAATAATATTCTATTTCATGTATATAGCACATTTTATTAATCTTTATTCCGTGGTTGATGGATACTTGTTTTACTTTCATCTTTTGGCAACTAACTAATACTGCTATGAACATGGGGTGTGCCCTGCTTTCAAATCATTGTGATATTAACCTAGAGGAGGGATTGCAGGTTCTTATGGAAATTCTATACTTAAATTTATGAGGAACTGTCAGTCTCTCACATCAACCAACATTATTTTACATTCCCACCAACAATGAATGAATGGTGATATTTCTCTAAATCCTCTGCATTTCCTTAATAGCTAATGATTTTGAGGACCTTTCATGTACTTTTTGGCCATTTCTATATCTTCTTTGGAGAAATGTATATCCAAGTCTTTTGCCTATTTTTAAATGTGTTGTATTTTTATTTCAGAATTGTAAGAATTCTTTATGTATTCTGGATATTAAACTCTTATTGGCTATGTGATTTCCAAATATTTTCTCCCACTGATTAGACTTTCTTTTTTAATTCATGATAAGGTCCTTTGATGCACAAAAGTTTTTAATTTTCATATGGTCCCATTGAGCTATATTTTCTTTTTCTCCTTTTGCTTTATGTGTAAAGTGTAAGAAACCATGGCCTAGCAAAATGACCTGAAGATACTTCCTTTATGTTTTTTCTGGTCATTTTCTATTCCTGGTTCATATATTTAGGTATTTAAAACATTTTAAGCTAATTTTTGAATATGGTGTGAGATAGGTGACCCCCTTCTTTTCTTTGCCTATTAATATCCAGTTCTCCCAGAACCATTTTTTGAAGAGACTATTGTTCCCCGATTTAGTGGACTTAAGGCTTTTAAAAAATCAGTTGAGAGGACAGGGCCAAGATGGCGTTAGTGTAGGAGGGCACACACTGCAAGCTCCCAGAGCAAGGCGGATTGTGGAGGAGGACCTGCTCGGGGGGCTGTGCTGTGCTCACGTGGAGTGAGAAGCTTGGGACATCTATCTGCGCAGATTGGCAGCGTGGACAGAACGGTGGAGATTCGTGAGTTTTGAGGCTGCTGGTGGAGGTTGGCACGGGCGGCTGAGCCCCGCGGTTAGGGGGAAAAAAATTTAAATAAAACGGCCATTTGGAGCCACAGGCGGGGCGAAAAAGTTTTATTTTCTGGGGATATGGCTGCCTGGCACCCCTTGGATCTTGTGTGAACTAGAACAAATGAGCTAATCAGCACCAGGTGAACTGGAGCGGGGATTTTGGTCGGGAAATGCAGCTGATTTCCCTAGCCACCCAGGGACAAGACCCGGGCCGCTTCAGAGCCAGGAAGAAGGGACACTTCCCAAAAAAAGGGAGGGTTCTGTTGGAAGACAGGGAAGGGTATTTTATATTTTTAGACATCGATCTGGCTGCCTGCACTGCCCCATAGCTTTGGGGAGCAGATAAGCCGACCCGAAGCAGCATTAGGCTGAGAGCAGAAGCGAATCTGCACTCAAACTGATTTACTGAGCAGCCCGGTGACGCTCGAGCTCGGCTCCAGAAGGGGCAGAATCCGCCCTCTTTAGCACTCCTCACTGACTAACAAGAGAGCTACAGCTAACCTGGGGAGTACAGAAAGTGGGACATGCTTGATTAATTTCCACTGGCCCAGCTAGGGTCCCTTCTGTAAGGGGGTTGGTCTAGAGGAGGAATAATTTTGGGTCCTGCATTTGGCTAAAAAAATAAAAATAAAAAATAAAAAAAAGTGAGGTCACCTCAACAAATGAAAAATAAATTCTTTTTAATTGAGTTTAATAGCTAAAAGCTGCTTCATGACCTACATATAGAACCCTGTGGGGTAATTGATTGATAAACACAAGTAGGCAGGAAGGATCCACGTGGACCCTAGGGGAATCATTGACACCCCTTAGCTCTGTTTGACTGCTTGCCTGTGTGGATCTTTGGTTTCTCTCTGTTACTTTCTGGTCTATTGCTATTATTTCCTCTTTCCTCCCCCCTTCCTTTTTCCTTCTATTTTTTTTTAAATAGGTGCTGCCAGCTTGTCGCTTCTTTACTGGGCTTCTTATTCAGTAATTTCCCACTCGCTGTATAAATTGATTCTGCATTACAAACTATCGCTTATCCTTCCTGCATCTTTCTGCTTTCTGTTTTCTGTTGTGGCTCTTAGAGACAACATTTCTTCATAGGGCCACAACTTAAGAGTGTCAATTTCTATTCCATCTATTTTGTTTTCTTTTTCTTCTTCTTTTTTTTTTTATTAGTATTAACTTTTCCTTTCCAGACCTTTCTTGACTATTTCTCTCCCTCCTCATAATTCTAGCCTTCTAAATCACTATATATATATTCCTCCATTTGTTTTCCCAGTCCATTGTAGGAACTCCATATTTTTTCATAGTACTCTACACTGCCTACACAAGTTAAATATTCATCTCATTAAGTCTCATTTTGCACCTCTTCCAACTTTTAACAATATTTCTATTATCCTTCTGCCTTCCTTACATCTTTGGAAATCAGTAACTACCTTGAAACTATTGAAAATGACAACACAACATATCAAAACCTATGGGATGCAGCGAAAGCAGTCCAGAGAGGGAAGTTCATAGCCATAAATTCATATATATTAAAAAAGAAGAAAGAGCTAAAATTGAAGACCTAACTGCATACTTGGAGGAATTGGAAAAACAACAACAAACTAAACCTAAAGGAAGTAGAAAGCAGGAAATAACAAAGATTTGAGCAGAACTAAATGAAATAGAGAATAAGAAAGCACTGGAAACAATAAACAAAACCAAAAGCTGGTTCTTTGAGAATATCAATAAATTGACAAACCCTAAACCAGACTAACAAATAAAAAGAGAGAACAGATGCAAATACATAAAATAAGGAATGAGCAAGGAGATATCACTACTGACCCCACAGAAATAAAGAGCATCATAAGAGGATACTTTGAAATTATATGCCAACAAGAAAGACAATTTAGAGGAAATGGACAAGTTTCTAGAAACCCACAAACAGCCGACGTTGATGAAAGAAGAAATAGATGAACTCAACAGCCCAATTACAAGTAAAGAGATAGACTCAGTCATTAAAAACCTCCCAACTAAGAAGAGTCCAGGTCCAGATGGCTTCACAGCTGAATTCTACCAAACATTCCGGAAAGAATTAACACCAATTGTACTTAAGCTATTCCAAAAAATTGAAGTAGAAGGAATATTACCTAACTCATTCTATGATGCCAACATTACCGTAATACCAAAACCAAATAAAGATACCACAAGAAAGGAAAATTACAGACCAATTTCTCTAATGAAACTTGATGCTAAAATACTTAACAAAATACTTTCTAATCGCATTCAACAACATATCAAAAGGATTAAACACCATGACCAAGTGCGTTTCATCCCAGGTATGCAAGGATGGTTCAATATAAGAAAATCAATCAATGCAATACACCACATAAACAAACTGAAAGAAAAAAATTACATGATCATCTCTATAGATGCAGAAAAAGCATTCAACAAAATACAGCACTCTTTCCTCATAAAAACACTACAAAAGATAGGAATAGATGGAAACTTTCTGAAAATGATAAGGGGTATATATGAAAAACACAAAGCTAACATCATTTTCAACGGTGAAATCCTAAAAGCCTTCCCTCTGAGATCAGGAACAATACAAGAATGCCCACTATCACCACTCCTATTTAACAATGTCTTAGAAGTACTTGCAGGAGCACTGAGACAAGAAAAGGACATAAAAGGCATCCAGATTGGAAAAGAAGAGGTAAAAATTTCATTATTTGCAGATGACATGATCCTATACATAGAAAGCCCTGATAAATCTACAACAAGGCTTCTAGAACTTAAAGAGGAGTTCAGTAATGTTGCAGGCTATAAGATCAACGCTCAAAAATCAGTAGCATTTCTGTACACCAATAACCAGCAAACTGAGGAGGAAATCAGGAAAAAGATACCATTTACAATAGTAAATAAAAGAATCAAATACCTAGGAATAAATTTAACTAAAGATGTAAAGGACTTATATACAGAAAACTACACAACACTGTTAAAGGAAATCAAAGAAGACTTAAATAAATGGAAAAATATTCCCTGTTCACGGATAGGAAGACTAAACATCATGAAGATGTCTATCCTACCCAAACTAATCTACAGATTTAATGCAATCCCAATAAAAGTCTACACTATATTTTTTAAGGAACTGGAAAAACTAACCACAAAATATATTTGGAGAGGCAAGAGACCCCGAATTGCCAAAGATATATTGAAAAGGAAAAATGAAGTTGGAGGTATCACATTACCTGACTTTAAAACATACTACAAAGCTACAGTGACCAAAACTGTGTGGTATTGGCACCAGGATAGACCTACTGAGCAATGGAACCGGATTGAGAGTTCTGATATAGATCCCCACATATACAGTCATCTGATATTTGACAAGGCCATGAAGCCCACTCAGTTGGGAGAGAGTGGCCTCTTTAACAAGTGGTGCTTGGAGAACTGGATATCCATATCCAAAAGAATGAGAAAAGAATACCATTTCACACCTTATACCAAAATCAACTCAAGATGGATCAAAGATCTAAATATAAGAGCCAAAACCATAAAAACCTTGGAAGATAATGTAGGGAAGCATCTACAGGACCTTGTAGTAGGAAATGGTTTCATTAACTTCACAGCCAAAGCACGAGCAGCAAGAGAAAAAATTGATAAATAGGATCTCCTCAAAATTAAAAACTTCTGCACCTCTAAGGATGTTATTAAGAAAATAAAAAGGAAACCTACACAATGGCAAAAAAATATTCGGCAACCATATATCTGATAGGAGCCTAATATCCTGCATATATAAAGAAATCCTACACCTCAAAAATAAAAGGACAAACAACCCATTTAAAAAATGGGCAAGTGACCTGAAAAGACACTTCTCCAAGGAAGAAATACAAATGGCTAAAAAGCACATGAAAAAATGCTCAACATCACTTGCTATCATGGAAATGCAAATCAAAACTACAATGAGATACCATCTTACACCCATCAGAATGGCAGCTATTAAAAAAACAGGAGACACTAAATGTTGGAGAGGATGTGGAGGAATTGGAAACCTCATCCACTGCTGGTGGGACTGCAGTATGATCCAGCCACTGTGGAGGACAGTTTGGCAGTTCCTCAGAAAATTAGCAATAGATCTTCCATATGATCCAGCAATTCCACTGCTGGGTATATACCCAGAAGAACTGAAAACAAAAATACAAACAGATACATGCACACCAATGTTCATATCGGCATTGTTCACCATTGCCCAAAGTTGGAATCAGCCCCGGTGCCCATCAACAGATGAATGGATAAGCAAAATGTGGTACATACATACAATGGAATATTACTCAGCTGTAAGAAGGAACAAAGTGCTAACACATGGAATAACGTGGATGAATCTTGAAGACCTTATGTTGAGTGAAGCAAGCCAGGCACTGAAGGATGAAGAGTACATGACATCACTGATCTGAACTGAGGAAAGTGAGCAGTCTCTGAGAACCATTGTCTGAAAGATAGGTTAACAAAGGAGAGAAAGAAAAGAGCAGGCTTTGAGCCATCACCCATATGGACATAATCTATGGTAAAGGGATAGAGTGTGGTTGCATGTTGGGGGTTCGGGCAGATGAGTGGTGGTGTTCCTGGGTTTGCTGGTACAGCACTGGGGGGTGGGTGGATTAGGAAGGACTGGTTCAAATCCCCAGGGCATGTAACTTTGAATCTTGACATTCCATTGGTTGGGAGAGGGGGGTATCATGGGCCCTGGGGGGCTGGGGAGAAGGGAACAGTCAAGTTCTAACGGGTTGTTTGGTGGTCATTGGGGAAGGTTTTTCATTACCTTACAGTAATGGACACAGGACATGGTAAATATCATCAAAATTATTAAACTGTATCATCTAAATTGTAAATTATACTGTAAATCACTGACAATGTTTAGTTGCTATATTTTGCTATCTGTATAACAGTTATAACAAATCCAACAACCAAAAAAAGGAAAGGGGGGGGGAGTTAATATGGAGTGAGGAAGGGGGAGGTGGTTTGGTATCTGGGAGTCTCCGGCACTCTGTGTGTGACTTTGCTGTGACCTAAAACTTCTTTGAAAATTTTATGAAAAATTGGGAGACAATGGGTATTGAGAGGAGGAAGGTGTCATGGCACACCAGACATCCGATAACACAGTGATAAAAGGAAGGAAAAAAAAGAAAAGAAAAGAGAAAGGAGAAAGTAAAAAAAATGAATATATATATATATATATATATATATATTTTTTTTTAAAGGCATTTCCTTTGCTTTTTTGCCCATTTTTGAATGTCCCAATCCACTAATTATATTTTATTTTGTTTTGTTCTTTGTTTGATTATTTGTTTTTTTCCTCCTCTTTTTTTTCCCCAAGTCTCCTTATGTTTGTCTC
>JAKSZT010054086.1:520291-577894 GCA_026826555.1 Tolypeutes matacus | reverse complement strand
TTATTTTATGTATTTGCATCTGTTCTCTCTTTTTCTTTGTTAGTCTGGCTAAGGGTTTGTCAATTTTGTTGATATTCTCGAAGGACCAGCTTTTGGTTTTGTTTATTGTTTCCAGTGCTTTCTTATTCTCTATTTCATTTAGTTCTGCTCTAATCTTTGTTATTTCCTTATTTCTACTTCCTTTATGTTTAGTTTGTTGTTGTTTTTCCATTTCCTCCAAGTGCACAGTAAGGCTTTCAATTTTAGCTCCTTCTTCTTTTTTAATATATGAATTTATGGCTATGAATTTCCCTCTTAGGTCTGCTTTCACTGCATCCCATAGGTTTTGATATGCTGTGTTATTGTTTTCTTCAGTTTCAAGGTAGTTACTGATTTCTTTTGAGATTTCCTCTTTGATCCACTTTTTCTCTTAGATTGTGTTGTTTAACTTCCATATCCTTGTGCCTAACCTGATTCTCTGGCCCTTAGCGATTTCCAATTTCATTCCATTGTGGTCAGAGAAATTTCTTTTTCTAATCTCAATCTCTCTGAATTCATTGAAAGTTGTTCTGTGGCCTAGCATGTGGTCTATTTTGGAGTATGTTCCATGTGCACTCGATAAGAATGTAAATCCTGCTGTATTTGGGTGTAATGTTCTGTATATGTCTATTAAGTCCAGGTCTTCTAATGTATTGTTGAGTGCCTTTGTTTCTTTATTGATTCTCTGTCTTAGATGTTCTGTCTAATGATGATAGTGGCGTGTTGAACTCCTCTGCTGTAATCGTAGAGGCATTTATTTCTCCTCTTAGTTTTTCCAGAGTTTGCCACATGTATTTTGAGGCATCCCGATTAGGTGCATAAATGTTGATGATTGTTGATGATTGTTCTGTCTTCTTGAAAGATTACTCCTTTTACTAATATGTAGTGCCCATCTTTGTCTCTTACAATAATTTTGCATTTAAAGTCTATTTTGTCTGATATTACAATAGCTAGTCCTTTCTTTTTTTGGCTATTGTTAGCTTGTAAAATGGTTTTCCAGCCATTCACTTTCAGCCTCCTTGAATCCCTGGGTCTAAGGTGGGTTTCTTGCTGACAGCATATAGATGGATCGTATTTTCTTATCCATTCTGCCAATCTGTGTCTTTTGATTGGTGAATTTAATCCATTAACATTCAGTGTTATTACTCGTAACGAATTTCTTTCTTCAGCCATTTTTTCTTTGGGTTAATGTAAGTCATATGTTGTTTTCTTTCTCTTTTTGTCTTTTCAGTTGTTTTTAAACTCTCCTCCAACTCTCCCTCCCTTGTTTTTTCCTTTCAACTTGTAGAGATTCTTTTAGTATTTCTTGAAGTGCTGGTTTCCTCTTGACATACTCTCTTAATTTCTGTTTATCTGTGAATATTTTGAACTCTCCATCATTTTTGTATGCCAGTTTTTTTGTATAGAGAATTCGTGGCTGGAAGTTTTTTTCTTTTAGTATTTTGACTATGTCATACCACTCTTTTCTTGCCTCCATGGTTTCTGCTGAGAAATCAGCACTTCATCTTATTGTGCTTCCCTTGTATGTGATGGTTCTCTTTTCTCTTGCTGCCTTGAGCATTTTCTCTTTGTCTTGAGCATTGGACATTTTGCAAGTATATATCTTGGAGTTGGCCTGTTGGGATTTATATTATTTGGGGTGTGCTGTGCTTCCTGGATCTGCACATCCATCTCTCTCAATAGGGTTGGGAAGTTTTCAGGCATTATTTCCTTCAACACTCCTTCTGTTCCCTTTCCCTACTCTTCTCCTTCTGTGTTGCCCATAATTCATATGTTTATGCATTTTGTATTATCGGTTATTTCCCTGAGCCCATTCTGGGATTTTTTTATCTTTTTGTCTTTCTGTTCTACTATTTCTTTGATTTCAGCTGTATTGTCTTCCATATCACTAATGCTTTCCTCTGCCTGTTCAAATCTGCTGTTATGTGAATCCAGTGTCTTTTTGATTTCTTGGTTTGTGCCATTGTTCACCATCATATCCATTATCTTTTTAGGCATGTTTGCAATTTCTTCAGTATGTTTTCCCAGTGTCTTCTTTATATCCTTTACCTCTTCCTTCACTTCTTTAAGTGGGTCTATGATACTTGTTTGTAGAGCTTTGATTATTGTTCGATGTTCTGCATCACTTCTTGTTTTTTAATTTGTTCTTTGGACTGGTCCATGTTTTCCTTTTTCTCAGAGTCATTTTTATTTTTTTGTTGCACTCTGGTCATCATATTATCTTGATGGGTTTGTTCAGTTGATTAGCTTTTCTCTGTGCTCTAGAGTTTTATTTAGCTTGTGATTCTGCATGTGAGTTAAGTTTTCTCTTTGGCACTTTTTCTTCTTATTTTGTTTCCTTGCTTGTTTCTATGTTCCCTTGAAGGCAAAAGATTAGGGCCAGAGGAATCAAAAGATGTAAGGAAGGCAGAAGGATAATAGTAATATTGATAAAAGTTAGAAGAGGGACCAAAAGAGACTTAATGAGATGAATATTTAACTTGTGTAGGCAGTGTAGAGTAATAGGAAAAAAAAGTGTAGTTCCTACAATGGACTGGGAAGACAAATGGATGAATATATATATATAGTGATTTACAAGGCTAGAATTATGAGGAGGGAGAGAAACGGTAAAGGGCTGAAAGGAAAAAAAGTTAATACTAATTAAAAAAAAAGAAGAAAACAAAAGAGATGGAATAGAAATTGACACCCTTAAGTTGTGGGCCCATGAAAAAATGTTGTATCTAAGAGCCACAACAGAAAGCAGAAGGCAGAAGGATGAAGGAAGGATAAGCGATAGTTTGGATTACAAAATCAGTATAGACAGCAAGTGGGAAATTACTGAAGAAGAAGCACAGGAAAGAAGCGACAAGCTAGCAGCACCCAATCTTAAAAAATGAAAGAAAAAAGAAAGGGCAGAGGAAAGAGGAAAGAAAAGCAAGAGACCAGAAATAAACAGAAAAACCAAAGATCCACAATGGCAAGCAGTCAAACAGTGCTAAGGAGGGTCAATGATTCCCCTAGGGTCCACGTGGATTCTCTCTGCCTGCTTGTGTTTATCAATCAATTTTCCCACAGGGTTCTATATGCAGGTCCTGAAACAGCTTTTAGCTTTTCAACTAAATTAAAAAGAATTTATTTTTCATTTATTGAAGTGACCTTTTTTTTTTTTTTTTTGACAAAATACAGGACCCAAGATAATTCCTCCTCTTGACCAACCCCTTACAGAAGGGACCCTAGCTGGGCTTGTGGAAATTAATCAAGCACATCCCACTTCCTGGACTCCCCAGGGTAGCTGTAGATCTGATGTTAGTCAGTGCAGAGTGCTAAAGACGGCCAACTCTGTCCCTTCTGGAGCCGAGCACCAGCATCACCATGTTGCTATGTAAATCAGTTTGACTCTGCATATTCGTCTCTCCTCTCAGCCTGATGCTGCTTCAGGTCAGCTTATCTGCTCCCCAAAGCTATAGGCAGTCCAGGCAGACAGATCGATGGCAAAAAAAAAAAAAATTCCCTTCCCTCTCCTCCAACAGAACCTTCCCTCTTTTGGAGAGTGTCCCCTCTTCCTGGCTCTGCAGCGGCCCGGGGCTTATCCCTGGGCAGCTAGGCAAATCAATTCCCTCCCCTGAACAGAATCACCCCTCCCCTCCACTGGCTACTGATTAGCTCTGGCTGTTGTGTTCACCCAAGGTCCAATGGGCTCCAGGCAGCCAAATCCCCAGAAAATAAAACTTTCTTGCCCTGCTCGCAGCTCCAACCAGCCGTTTTATTTTTTTCACCCTAACACAGTGCTCAGCTGTCCGTGCCAACCACCACCGGCAGGCTTAAAACACATGAATCTCTACCGTTCTGTCCACGCCGTTGATCCACACAGATAGATGTCCCAAGCTTCTCATTCCATGCATGTATGACACAGACTCCCAGGCAGGACCCCGTCCACAATCCGCCTTGTTCTGGGAGTTAGTGTGCTCTCCTACACTAACACCATCTTGGCCCCTTCTCCATGTTTGTATTCTTAAGGCTCCATATTTGAAGCAACAGAAAAATCTACCATGAAAATAGATAAGCATTTTTAACATATTCAATGCCAAAGTACTCAATGATAAAAGCAGAGAGAAGTGTTGATTTACACAGCAGCAATAACAAAAATCAAAATATTATTTTGAAGTAATGACACATACATCAAAGAGTGTATTCTGATTTATTTCATTTTTAGGAATTACATGAAGTAGTAAAAATGATGTGTGGGGATAGAAATCATAACAGAGGCTGCATGTGTATGTAGGGGTTTGGGTATTGATTGAAGGTACAGTAGTTATTTTCTAAATTAACAGAAAATAATGATTCATATCTTGATAGAGGTTTTGGATATTGTAGGGTATGGGGGAGTGAAAAAATTTTAAATTTAACAGTCATTCAGTTAAGATTGGCACATTTCACTGCATTTTAATTTTTTCAGCACTTAAAAAATTGAAAATAGAGAAAAATGGTCATTAGAATGTAATCGAGACAAGGAAGTTTTATTTTCCAAGTCTCCCCTCCTCCACATTTCCCCAGACCCTCTCACTGATGATCTGACCAAGCTAACAGTTCCTGTGTGTTCCAGGTGGAATCCTGGGGAGTTCTCTGTGGTTTGTTGTGACTGACAGATCCATGGTTACTGGGCAGAGCCCAGTGGGAGGCTACTGTGCCATAGAAGGGCTGTGAACCTCATGCCTGATATTGTGCTAATCATTGAAAATCTGCAAGAAGTTGTGATGGAGCTGGTGCTAAAGAGCATGAGTCCAGGCCTCACATTCCACAGCCTCCCTCTATCATCAGCTTACTGGTGGATTCCTTATTGTTGTTAAGCCTTGTCCTGTCTGTTAGAAGAAGCTGGATTTATATTAGACAAGAAAAGCAGCCTGCTGACAAACTGGCTGCACGAGTGAAGTGTAATGTCAGCTCCTTCACAGGATTAGTTTGCTCACGAGTTTTACAGAGGCTGTACCATCTTTAGCTGCCAGGTTAGAGAAAGAGACTTTAACAATACACAGGCTTATAAATACCTACAGAAACACAAAGAGATTAAAAGAGATATTGATGAGACTTAACTTCACTGGCTCATAAACTAAAGGAATAGAGAACCAAAGGCTCCAAACTAGAAGAGATGATAATGGAGATGCTAGATACACTGAAGTCTCTCAATGGGGTCATGAGAAAAAACACAGCACAAAGCCATTTCCAAACAATGTATGGAACCATCCACCCTTTGATGGCCTTTCCCCCAGGGTTGCATCTGGGAGTTAAAATAGTGCTGTCTCCCTTCCCTCCACTCAGGTCTCCAGAGACTCCAGGCCATGTTCACCCACCCAGCCTCCCTCTGAAGGTCCTGGAGGCCAGAGGACCCAATGGGTCCCTCTCCATTGATTGGATTTCCTCCATCTTCTCATCCTGGACAGAGCCACACAAAGTTCCTTCTTTTAGATGACAAGACTATCAATTTCTAGAAAACCTTTCTTTTCAAAGAAAAATTGAATAAAGTCCCAGTAGTCAAAGAAAGTCCAATTTAAACATTTATTCAAAATGAAACTTAATCAAACTACATATCCCAAAGCAGTATTTTCTCTTTTATTTAGATTATTTATATCTTAAGTGATCTTAAATGATGTATTTCTACTTTATTACTCTATATTTTATAAATATTGTGTTTTAATTTAAATATATATAAGTTTAGCCATAAGATACATTTATTTCTTTTAATGTGCAATGCATTCTTTATTTCTTTTTAATTTAACTAATTTTTATTTTATTTTTTATTTTAATTATTTTATTTTTTAAAGATACTTAGATTACATAAATGATACACAAAAATTTTAGGGATTCCCATGTGTCCCACCTCCCACTATTCCCACAACCTGCCACATAAACATCCTTCATTAGAGTGGCACATCAGCTGCAATAGATATACACATCTTGGGTCTTTGTCACTAAGCATGGCCTATAGTTCACACTGTAGACCACACTCTCTCCCACACAGTTCCGCATGTCATATGATGATATAAATTGGCCTATATCTGTCCTTGCAATATCACTCAGGATAATTCCCAAGTCCTGAAAAAGCCCCTGTATTACAACTGCATTTCCTTCTCCCTGCCCCCAAAGTGTTTGGTGGCCACTGGCTCCACATTAATGTTGTAATTAATTCCATTGCATGAATCACAATATGTCTATAGCAGAATACAAGTAAATCTCTTCTAGTCCTTAGCTCTTCCCCCAATCCTGAGGAGTCTGAGATGGTGATGTCCACTCCACCTCCAACTTATCCTGTGGATAAGATGGATGGGATTATCCTGCCTGCAGCTGAAAACTCTCTCCATTCCCTGGAATGGCTGTTGTCCATCATCATCTCTCCACCAGGTGTCCAGGGTGCATCCATTGAGCTATGGAGTAGGAGTTGCTGCTCTACTAAGATTTCAGGCCCAGTTGGCACATGGCCAGCCCAAAGACTCTGGTCTCTGGAAGTACACCTACAAACTTCAGCAACACATATAGGTTTAAATAGAAAGGACATATAGACCATGTGCAAGGAAGACATATTTGGGTCCAACTCTGTCACTCTCAGGAACAAGGATTCCAAAGTAGGGCCCACTGATAAGGCACAAAACTCTGGGGCTATCCACCCTGATATAGGACCTGGGTGTCTCCAGAGCCCACAGTAGCCCCTCTGTTTGGGGTGATATCCACATTGGAAGCCTATGAGGTCCTATTGAGATGTGCATAAGTTTTACTTCTTAGATGAATTCCTGATTCACGTTGAAGTCTCTGTCTTTATTAACTCATTTGTCTTTACATTTTCCCCCTTTTATTTGAGGTCTTTTTCCAGTTGTATTGCCCACTGGCACTTGGTAGTAATCCCTCATTGCCATGGAGGCTCATCCCTGGGAGTCATGTCCCATGCTGGGAGGAAGGTAATGCATTCATATGCTGAGTTTGGCTTAGAGATAGGCCACATTTGAGCAACAAGGAGGCTCTCAGGAGGCAACCTTTAAACACCCCATAAAAATAGGCTGTTTCAATTTCAAGAGCAAAGATTCATAAGGCTAGTCATCAATAACAAGAGCCTATCAGTGGGTCATCATCCTTTGCCAGACTCTGCCCCTTCACTTGGGGGACTGTTGCTATTCCCTTGGAGATAAGCCATAACATGCATTTAAACATCAGCAATGATATATTTAAGCAGAGTTGAATTCCTAATAGTCATAACTCCTAAATAAATTCAAGTTTATTTTTTAACAAAATATATGTCAGTTAAAACAAAAAATAAAAATTTGGAGTGTAAACTGTATTCTTAGAGAGAACTTTATATCATTTAATATGTATATTCTAAAATAAGAAAGTTTAAAAAATAAAATTGGCAAGTTCACATATATTTTCTTTCTCTGCCATGTGTTGCACTGAGTTTTCTGATTATGAAGTAATCTTTCCTGGACAATTTGTAGAAATCTCCACATCCCATTCCTCATGCCTCTCCCTCACCCTTTGACACAGCTCACAGGAAAGGTGTGGGAGAAGCAGGGTTTTTCCTCCAACAGAAATAGCTGTCAACCCCAGTATTAGTAGTTTCCATCAGAAATGACACTCCTTCTATAGACAATGAGCACCAACTGGGGATTATTAGTGATGGTGGAAGGAAAGCAGGAAGTGACACTTTGAGGATGTTGGGTGGGGAAATAAGACAAAGGACAGAAAAATCATTGTAAGAAGGTAAATGATTTCTCCTCAAAATAGAGCTTGTATCTGGGTATAGAATGGTAAATATGAGAAAGAATGTAGCTGTCCTCATGGAGTTGATATTTGCAAGGGGGTAGATACTGAACAGGGAAATTAGAGAGTGCACAGAGAATGTCATATGAGGATAAAGTAAAGGAGAAGAATGTACAGGAAAGGCAGGAGTGATCAATATGGGAATGGGGGCTTGGGACAAAACATCAGGGAATACCTTGTAAAAAAGGACACATGAACAATGCACCAATCTGGGGATAAGCACTGCAGAATGAAGGTACAGGCCATGTGATGGCTATGAACTGGATGAGAGAAGGTTGTGTTTGAGGATCAGGCAAAAGCCTGAGAAGACTAAATGAAGTGAGTGAATGGTGGCCAGAGGGGTGGGAGGTAATTGTTGTCACAAGGGTAAAGTTTAATTTTAATTTAAAAGAACAGTGGCTGTGATGTGGGAAAAAGGGTATAGCAGGAAGAACAGGTGAAGACACTGACAGGGATTCTTTAAGATGTGAATGTTAATTGTTGCACTGGGGTGGGGATGTGGTGGGAGCAGTGGAGACAGAGAGAAGTGTTCAACTCTAGGTCTTACTCTGCAGAGACCTATGGGCTACTGATGCTTCTGTGTGTTCTTTAATTCCTTTTCTTTAGTAAGAGTTTTGTTCTCCACCTTTCAGGCCAGAGTATGTCCTCAAATATCTGCTGGTCCTGACCACCCTTTCGTATCCCTGAGCTTGGGGGAACAGCTGAGTGGGGCTTGGTGTGAATGGGTGAGGTCTGTGTATCTCAGGGATCCAGGGATTCACTGGCTGAAGACCCACATGGGTCTGAGGTGGTTGCCTTGGGCAGCCTTGGATCACCACAAAAGCATCCTCCAGGCTCTTACCTGGGTGTACTGAGCCTGACCACTAGTGTTTTTGGAACTAAGAGTGGCACAGGAGGTGGGCTCAGTCAACAGGCTTTCTTGGGGGCTCCACTTTCAGTGGGCTTCTCAGACTCCACCTCACCTACATCTGCTTCTACAAGTTCACAGCCTCTATGTTGTCTTTCCCATCTAGTGCAAAGCTGGGGTGAAGAAGGGGACAGATACCTGCCTGTGCAGAGTGAAAGGAAATCCATTTGTTTAACTCTTCTCTTCTAAGGGTTACTTACTATTTTTTACTTACAGTTTCTGCCTAGTAACAGATCAATCATGTTCCCTATTGGTCCAGGCACCAACAGCCCACTGGCCTAGGCAGCCATTGGCTCAGCCTGCTATCTCTCTGACTACCCAAGTCTGCCTAGGGGCTACCCCTGCATTTCCTGAGACTGGGTCCAGTCTAGTAATTTGTGGCTCCCTCTTTTCACTGGCCAAGGAGGCTGGTTCCAGCTTTGGGGACTGACCCAGACTGTTAAATCTCAGTCCTCATCTCAGACTATCAGGATGGGTCCTTTGACCACGGCATGGGATCATGTCCTGGCCAGGAGTCTCACTGGGTGGGGTTCAGGGCTGGCACAGAGGGCAGACTGGGTCCCAGGGGGAGACTGGGCATGTATGGAGGGTCAGATGATCCTGTAGAGCTATGGGAGAGCCCCAAACTCAGGGTGAGGTTAGGGAAAAATGGGCACCTGTGGTGGGGGATCCAGTCTTGGGGGACCCCCATAAGTGTCATGGCCAGAGCACATATGTAAAATAGGCACTTGGGTTGGCAAGTTAGGGTTGGATTTTGACCCTCATTATAAACCTATGGGAAGGTGGTTGGGGGGATACTCTGTGATTTTCTAATTTCCAACCTAAACATTGGGGTGCTGAAATTAAACTCTAGTGTGACACTTACACCTTTATTTACCTGCTGGGAAACTGAACAGCCCAGGCCATCCATTGGCCAATAATAGCCCATCCTGATTTTTGGGATCCAGGTTTCTGTTTAGTAACAGGCTATTTGCAGTTCCCATTGGCTGGCACTAAACTTACCTATTAATAATGATAATATTCCTTATTATGTGGAACATTTAACTCTTGACAGCATTTTGTTTAGTTTACATAAGGACTAATCCCTTTTTTAACTTTTCATTTTGAAAAGAATTTGCTTTGATTATTTATTATTTTATGCATATGGATAAACATACATATCTAGTTATATAATTTTATGTTTAGTATGTTCAGGAAATCATGCTTGCACATACATTGCATGGTCAAAAAAGGGGGTGGATAACTCCACCCCTGGGTGGGAATTTTACTTTGTAAATTAAGCAAGTTGAAGTGAGGACATACAGGGACTTCTTGTGCACAGGTCTGCCCAACCAGTTGAAACGGGTTTTCCTACTTCATTGCTTCAAAAGAATGTTCTTGACCACAAGAAATGGAATTTGTCATCAAAGGAGGTTTGCATCTCATTACTTCTAATTTGCATATAACTGTTTCCTTTGTATCCTAGAAACAGGGAACAAAGAAGCTACTTTCAGGTTTTCTGTCACCTTACATTCATCATTTGTATTTATTTTTTCATATGTATCTTATCAAGAGGCACATCTATGAAAGGGACAGTTAGGCAAGGCAGTTTTGAGGGCTCTTTTAATTCAAATTGATTCATCAAAAACAATAGAAATATATAATGCAAACACCTCCATAAATATATTTGACCTTGTCAGATATTTTATGGATTTTATAATGCTTGATGGATTCTTTCCCATCTGAAAACTCTTCCAAAAGATTCATCCACACATGTTTACATGCACAGAAAATACCCAGAAGAGTTAAACAAAAACTTAATAAAGGAAAGGGGAAAATGGGAAGGATGTTGGGTATATTGGAATCTACTATATTCTGTACATGACTTTCCTGTAACCTAAAGCTTCTTGGAAGACAAAATGAAAAAAATAGGATACTAGGGGAAAAATGGAAGAAAATGCCACTACCTACAAGACAACAGATCTTACAATGATGAAAGACATAATGTCAATTTTTAAAAATTTTATATATTTCAAAATTTTTTAAACTTTGTATTTTATTCATTATTTTAAAAACAATCATTATTTCATTTTCTTATTAAAAAAAAAAAAAACCACTTGAAAGACCTTTAATTTCTTGTTACGTATGTATATATTTATAAATGTATATATTTAGAGACAATTGTGTGACAATTCCTTTTGTAGTGGATAAAACATTAATAAAAACAAATTGACTTTTTAAATTAGGGAAAAGACCAAAATGTCTCTCTCATGACACTGAATGCCCTGGTCTCCAGGCCACACCTCCACTTTAGGTAGCTGATTCAACAAGGCTGGCTGAGGGCCAGTAGAACTAGTGGGGATCAAATTCACTGTAGGCAATATTTACTCATTCAGACATTCACACTAACAGAGATGTACATCTATAACTTTTGGGTTCATGTATAAATAGTATACATTTTATGTATTTTATATATATATTATACTTAAAAGTACAGAGCATGGATTATTTATCACTCTCATCATTGTCAACTCCTAAGGACTTCAGTGTTGTCAAAATCCCTTTAGCATTTAAACCAGCCCCCAGTAGCATGCATCATGTCTCTCCTTTTATGTTATTAGCTAAAAGGGTCACTGCAACCCCTAAAACAATAAAGGTGTCTACCACATCTCCTAGTCATGCTTCTAAAGTAAAGGGAAATACATTGCTGTTTCAGACTCCTATGACTACCAGTCAGCAATAGCTCAATATCACTAGATTTACAGTGTACATTGCTTCAAAACTGGATCTGTTTCATAGTGCTGTAGGGCACTATGTAACAGGTTAGTGAAACACTAAAGCCTACATTTCTGTTCTCTCAAAAACCAACAGTGCTCAGTATGCTGTGTGAAAAATCTACCAAGTGAAGCAATAATTGACAAAGTAATTATTAAATCTAAATAAAAATAATTGGTATTATGGCCTGCCCCATGGAGGGACATCATATATGATATTGCAAGCCTAGAGTTCACCCATTGGCAGCTCATGACTTAGGGCCTATGGAAAAATCTTCAACCATCACTTACTTGCTGAAAAACATCTCCCTCTCTGGGTACCTAGTAAACATTTATGTTTACATCCGTAAGCTTAATCTTATTGCTTCACATGAGCTCATCCAAAGTCTTCCTTGACTAGGCTTCCACCATGGCAGCTGCCCACAAACAAATAGACTGTTGGGTATGCAGATATGTGCTAACCTCCAGTAGCTCCAATTTTCCTTGGAATATCTTTCCCTTATCCTTGACTAATTGGAGTAATTGGTTAATGACTATAAATCATAGCAGCCTTTATAGATGGCAAATCCCAAAACCCACAAATTCCTATACTTACTCTGCTTCTGTTAAATATTTCTCTTCTATTGACAGGAAACATGTCAATAAAATCCATTCCATACCTTCTGTCAGTTTGAGATGGCCTCACCTGTATGTTAGCAGAACATGGTGTCCTAGATACTCAAGCAGCCTTTTGTCTCAAAAGAAACAATGGGAAGGTTAACAAATCTCCTCCCTTAAACCTCCCTGTCCTGCTGCAGGAATCATGCTCTGGGAGGACTGGCAGATAAACTTAAACCATATGTCATCATGCAAGGGACATAAGTACCTCTTCCTGCCAAATGGGTAGGGATATGTCAGACCAAAGAAAGACTCGTACAAGTCTATCTTGGTGAGTAATGAGCATTTATTTCGGGGACTTATGTGCGGTCTTCATCTGTGGTAGTGGGATGATGAGATGGTTCCAAACCTAGCCCTGGCCTAGTCCTCATCCTTGGTGGCAGGAGGAGAGGTGATGCAGCCCACGCTTCACATCTGCACTCACCCCCATAGGAGGATGTTTTTATGAAACATGACAATGTGTAGCAGCAGAAAGGGAGCTGTTTTCTAAGGAATGAAATGAATGGCTCACAAACCAAAAGGACAGGAAAAAGATCCAAAAGGAAGAGATGTTTTCTACAAGGCATGAAAGGCTGATTGGTATTGGGGTGATTATAAGAGGTGATTAGACAGTTTGGGGAAGACAGATGTCATGGCAGACCTCTGGTAAAACAGGTTAGCATTGTAGTGCAAGATCCACTGATCAGTCACCAGTCACAGGGACTTACAGTTTTAACTATTTAGGGATGCTTCTATTTGGAGTGGGGGAAAGAACTGGAAAGGTTAGGGGAGAAAATACAAAGTCAGAGATGCTACAACTATCCAGAACTCATCCCCCACACCCCTGGTGGTGATTAAACAGTCCAGGCTAGTATGAGACATGGCAAGTAGGTCCTTTATAAACATGCACACCCACAGTGATGTGCATGGGGGTCACAACTCAGCTCACAGGTCCTGGCACATTTAGTGGCTCTGAGAACCACAGTGGGGTTTGGGCTGATACTTTCTTGCATGCACATGTATCAAATGAGACAAATTACTGACCACAGTAATTAATCCATGTCCAGTTAGTCCTATGTTCATTGAGACCCAGCTGGTGGCAAATTGGTGCCATCCTTAGAGAAAATTGGGGTCCTGGCTGATTATATTTGCCATGAAGATGAACCTCCTGTAGATGGGTGAAGTTGTTTCCAGTCCACTTGAAACTGGGTGGGCTCTGTGTCTTCTGTGAATGATAGAAGAGGAAGCAAAATTCACAATCCTGAGTTATAATTCAGAAGGTGATAAACTGGCGTCTTCTATTTCATACCTTTTGAATAACTATTTTGGGGATTCTTGAGCCACAGGTAAGGGGTCTGATTATCCTGAGACCATCATGCTGCAGTGTCCATTAGCATGTGTCTGGTTGACAGGACTAGTTGAGGTCAGCCTTCCAGTCATCCCTCCCAAGGCAGCAGAAATGTAAGGGAAAATATCAGGATTTATGAAACATGAGCAGATATCACCTGAATTCCATCAAGTGACCCTGGGTCAGACCATGAGGAAAAGGAAAATCATCCAGGATAGCCTTCATATTCCTATGATAATTCTTGGTAAGACGGGTTATCATACACAGTCAATGCTATACTATAGAAAAATGTGTATAAATGATAATGACTTATTATTTTGTCAATTATATGTTTGCTCCATCAAAACTTCCACAATAAATATAAATCTCATTAACAGATATGAAAGTAAAAAGGATGAAGTTCCCAATGGATCAGTGTACTAGAATGCTGACCTGTTTTTCCAGAAGCCTGCCATGACATTTCTCTTCCCCAAACTGGCAATCACCCCCTATAATCACCCCAACATTCATAAGCCTTTCCTGCATATACACACATTAAATATATATATATATAGTTTATATATGAAATGTACTTAGAAAGTATCAATAGGTTTCCTGAGAAAATGTTTGCCAATGATTATCATAAACAATTGGGACTGGGATATCATGTTCATTGGAGTTTTAATTTTGACAGTACATTCTTTTCATTTTATGGTGCAACTTCCTTGTCTTCTAAATCATCAAGAGCAGGATTTAAGGAAAATCCAAAGAGCAAATGAGGCCCTGGAAAGTCCATCTTGCCTTGCCCATATACATGCTGTTTCATTAAGCATGACTCCAGAATCCTTGTCCCTTTGGTAAAATGATTCTATTTCCAGTTTGACACCATGGCAATTCACACCAAAATCCTTGGACATTCCCTAAAAAAAATCAGGATTTATCTGCACATGCCATGTCTCATCCAGATGTCTGAGCCTTCACATTCATCAACACACAGACTCATCATCACAAAGAACCTCCTGCAGTGCCTTCTTGTCTCCTCCACTAGCAATTACTAAGGGATCATGTCTTAAGTACTGTCATTTTCACTAAGTACTGTGATTTTACATATGAGTGGTAGCAAACTATCTACACTTAGGGATTTCCAGTGCACATAGCAGAATCTCTGAGGCCCCTCAAGTAAATTCAGTCACACCTTAAAGAATAATAGCCATCAAGTGGTGGGAAGACCTAGGAATAAGGGGAAAGAGGGAGAAAGCTTTTCAGGCCTAAGAGACCCAGGACTGGTCTTCCTCTTTCAAAGGAAGCCAGTTACATGATGTATTAGTCAGCCAAAGGGATGCTGATTCAAACTACCAGAAAATAGTTGGTTTTTAATAATGGGTATTTATTTGGGGTAGAAGCTTATAGTTACCAGGACATAGAGTGTAAGTTACTTCCCTCACCAAAGTCTATTGCCATGTGTTGGAGCAAGATGGCTGCTGTTGTCTGTGAGGATTGAGGCTTCCTGGGTTTCTCTCTTCCAAGGGCTTGTTTCTTTCTGGGTTCAGATGTCCTGCTCTTTCCACAAGGCCAGCTGTAGACTATCAGGTAACCAGCTCTGTTTCTCTCCCCAGGGCTTGATTGTCTCTGGACTCCTCTGTGTGCTTACTTCCCAGGCTCCAGCTCAAAACTCCAGCATCAAATCTCCAACAACTCTTCTGTTCTGCTGTTTAGTTTTATCTGTGAGTCCTTGCCCACTGAGGGAGCAGGGTCTCAATGTCCTACTGACATGGCCAAATCAAAACCTTAATCATTATTTAATCAAGTAAAAGTGAAACTTCTGAATCCAATACAATCTACGGTGCAAACAGGCTAGTTTACAAACATAAATGAATATCTATTTTTGGAATTCATAAGTAATACCAAACTACTACACATGAGAAAGCAAAGAAGGGGCACATGAGTTTTGACTTGGAGTGATGTGAGGCACTGAAAATGATCTTCCTCTGATTCTGCACAGGACTTCTCTGTCACTCTTTTTATGAACCTACTTCTGCAGCCAAACACTGACCCCAAGCTCCTGTTGGGGTCTGAGGTGACATTTACATAACATACAATGAGAATAGTAGCAGTGGAGTACAGCATGGTTCTGGGGAGAGAAAGTAGGGTTTTTTGATCTGTATAGCCCTACTCTCCTGAAAATTGTCCTCAAGAATGATATAATACTGGTACCAGAACTTTGAGAGAGTCCTATTGTGAACAAATGTTCTAAGTTGCCATGTTTTATGACTGAAAATCCTCCCTCAGTGTTGCTGGTCTGTCAGTGGGTTCTGGTAACTGCAACTAGGTACATTATTATAGAGAGGCTCCTAAAAATGCCTAAAATGAGTACCTTATGGATAGTTTGATGAAAGGGGAATATGAGAGATTTATTTGTGAGAACAGGTAGTTCCCTGATTCTATTCTATAGTCAAATAACTTATCTTGGTCTTGTTTTTCATATTTTTGATAAATGGGACATAGTTTCTTCTTCATAATATAATTTAGATGAAAGAATTAATATTTAACTTTACAATTGCAATTGTCATACACATTTTAACTAAGGAATTCATTTACATAAGTACCTTTGTCTTATTATGGATATACTTTTATCATCTTCAATGAAAGCACAGTTGTTTCTGGCTTTGAAAGGAAAGGGCATTCTTTATGGGAAGGAAGTGGGAATTAGCAATGCAGGTCAGGGTGGAAGGAGGGTCATATAGGAGAGAAAGTAGCATGTCTACTTCCCCAAGGCTATAGTTCATTTTCCTAGGGCTGCCCTTTAACACCAAAGCTATGCTCTCAACATTGGTTTGTATTTCTCGAAGCTGTCTCTAAGATCCATGGTTTGATCATAATTATTGGAGTGATTCTTTAAACTTCTACTACTAGAGATAATATTTTTATTACCAGATCTTTAATTGTTTCATTTTGTCTCCATTTAAATTAGGAAATCTAAGAAAAGATATTTATGCCTAAATTAAATTTCTCTTATTCTTCATATTCCCCTTTCATCAAACTATCCATAAGGTACTCATTTTTCTCCTGTAATGTTTACTTTAAAAATACCATAACCAATGAGGGCCCAGGTTTTATGAGACCTGAAGGAGGAATAGGCTTTCCCCAAGTAAAATAGAACGAAATTAGTACATTAAGTTAGAATGCTGGCATGGATAACTTAATCAAAAAAGCATATATAAATAACAGAGGGCTTGTGGTATTTATCTGGAAAGTTTTTTTACAAGAAAAGTTTCTATATCACTTTTTTTGTTTTTGTTTTAAATTTCAGGATAATCTCTCCATTTTCCTGTTCACTCCATGTTTATCACTGTATTTAACTTCAGGTTACCTTCATACATATTTTCCAGCATGGGGAACCTATTCCTTTCTCTGCCCAAACCCATTCAGAATAGCTTTTTTTCATAAAACTGTTGTAACAGTTGATAGTTGGGTAGTTTGCTTGTTTTTCTTGGTTTGACACTTTGCCACTTCTTTCTTAGTTCTAATTTAAATGGAGGAAACCTATTTTTCACCAGGTTAAAATATTTTAGTAATGTATATTTTTTATATTCTCCTATAAGTTCTAGAGACTTTACTACTAGAGAACATTTTGCACATTTTGTGAATTATTTGTACACAAAATGATTCATGTATTTCTTCCTAAACTACTATAAGACTTGCTTCACCACATTTTCTTCACTAAAAGGATGGATTTTGTGATTCCTGGAGGATGAAAGGCTTTTCTCTGAGACAGCAGGTAGGAAACAGAACATGAGGTCATGGGTGCTTAGAAGAAGGAAGATTGACATAGGAAGCAGCATGTGTATTTCTCCTAAACTGGCTTTTATGAATTTAAAGAATGGGATATTTAAATATTTCTAGGAAAGATAAAATATGCATTAGTGAATATTTGAACTCAGTTAAATACAGGTTCCAACAAGTAATACCATTTATCTGTAACATCCCTTTAAAACCAAAGATTCTATGTCACCACGGTATCTTGTGTTTATTGGAATCCTATGTTGTCTTGTTTTTTTCTTATAAGACACCTTCAGTGTTTCTAATCACTCAGGGTTTCCTCATTTCATTAATTACTCTATATTTTTGTGGAAATATCTCTAGAATGGAGTTTCATTGTTCTCTTTTATGATAAGGTATTGTCTGAGTACATTTCATGATCCTATTCTTTCAAGTCTTAAGCCAATGTTTGCCTGATCTTGTTTAGGTGGATTCCTTTTATAATTTTCATCTCATTTCCTAAATTAGTATGTAATTCAATTTGGGATACTAATGACAAAGTATACATTTTTAGATAAATATTTTATTCATTAGAACACTTAACCAACTGACAGTCAACAAATAATCTTATTTGTTCCACTAAACAAAATGGAAACTGGTCAACTAATATTTCCTGCTATTATCATTAAAAGAGTCACACACACACATGCAGGAGCAGTCTTAGAATGGCTGTCTCAAATGTTGATTCTCCCTAAAATCTTCTGGAGGGTGTTGTTGAAATGAAAGTCTCCTTGGGTTCTATTTAATAAAATTCTTTTTATTGAAGTGTTTAATTGTCACAATAATAATTTTCAAACATCACAATTTTCAAGACCAGACATGGGGGAGATGGGGGGAAGCAAATGAAAACACATTGCAAATAACAGAGAAGGGGAGGACATACACTTTGAATTTCTTAATATTTAGAGAGTAATTCAGTTGTTCATTCTTCTGAATATTTTCTTAATAGTAGGTGTGGTTTTCAAGGTTTTGCTAAGAGTTGCATATAGTTGAACATGCAGTATCTCAAAAATTATTCTGCTTTGAAAAATGCAGTGCCCCTGGAATTTTATTCTAAAATATATATGAAAATCCTGGAGTTGTACTTGATCTATGAAAGATATTTCCATGAGTTTGCTTCTCACAAATAATATATAATTTTCACAAAACAATCATGCAAATACAATGCATGATTGTAGGAATTATGCAATCAGACATAATGGTTGGAAAAATATATGAAAAGATATATTGTATAAAGAATGCACATAAAATTTCATTATGGATATTGTGTGCACTTCTAAATTTAAAATAGTAATTTTTTTTTTTGCACAGCCACATTGTTAACCCATATGGTTAAAACAGAAAAAAGGTACTTCCTAAGCCATTCATCATTATTATAATGAAATAATTCCTTTTACTCAAGCAAAGGATTACATTTTCTATTAATTTTTTTAAATTGCCAATTAAACTCTCAAAACTGCTGTTCTGATTGAAAAGGTGATTTTTATCTTTATATTGTTGTAATCTTGTTCAGAGCCTTCCCCAAACCTCAGGATCATCAGCCTGGTTTCTTCACTTCCCACTGGTCTCCTCCCTTGGACCACCAGACTGAGTCTCAGATATTGGTCTCAGATCTCAAACCCTGGAGCTTTTAGTTAGGGTATGCTTCCCCTCTCCTCTCCTCCCCAAAGACCCAATGTGAACAAGCCTCTTAGGACCAGCTCAAATGCAACCACTTTCCCAATGTCTTCCATATTGCCAACTGGTCAATACATTTTGATGTCCACAGTATAACTTATGTCAATTGTGTGCCCAGCCACCATAGCAAGATTAAGCTTCTAGAGGGAAAACCATGTCTCATCTTCCTTTAATTCCCTGTGGGTGTCAAGCTACAATGTCCAGCTCTGCTGTTTCACTCATGACTCAGTGAACAAGCATTTATTTTGCACTTTTGTACATCAGACATTGCTCTGAAGAGAATAAAGGAGGATGGAGCTAGTAAAAGAGGCAGACAAGCTGCTAAGGTGGCTTCTTTATTTGCAGGACATGTCTTAGCTGATATCACGTTGGTGGGGCATCATTTGTAGCTACTATAACAACAAGGAAACTGAGGAACTGCTAACAGGACTCATGGAGTCAGAAGGAATGGACAGCTGCTCAGGCTAAGACACTTTAACAACTGAGGTAGAGCCTGCCTGGGGGTAACTGGGGTGACAAGTACCATAGAAGACTGAAGCTTAAGAATAGGTTGGTATATTTAAAGGGTGTGGCAGGAATTGGACAATTTGGAAAGTAAAGAGGAGAGCCCAGCTGGCTCTGGGCTGCTTGAGTGCTAGGCCTGGGATATCAATGAGATCCCAGGGTATTTCCTAGAACCCATAGCCTTCAGGCAGCCCCAGAAACCAATGCAATCCTTCTCACCTTGTTTACCTGGAGAAATTCATGTGTGGACACTGGTCAAGCAAGGCACAAGAAGGAAACACAAACAGATTTTTCTAAGCAATAGTCTTTTTTTCAATTTTAATAATGTTTTAATTAACTCAATATATCCAAATTATTATTTCACCATGTAACCTACATAAAAATTAGCAATGAGATATTTTACTTTCTTTTCTTTCAAACCAAGTGTTTGAAATCCAGTGTCTACTTTGCACTATCAGTACATCTCAGTTGAGATCAGGCACATTTCAAGGGCTTAATACCCACACGTGGTGAATGGCTAACATAGTGGACAGCAAAGTTCTAGTCTTGTCAAAATAGGTCCTACTCTTTGAATTCTCTTGAATCAGTTTCCCTACAATCTCATTTCTATAAACCAACTTTAAGTATACCGTTTCAGTTCATTCTATACAATTTTTCCAAATTGATCTTCTAGGGTTCACATTTAATCATTATCATCTCTCTGCTCAGAAAATTTCAGTGGATCAGAAATTCTACTAATTACCAGCAAACTTTTCTCACCTTGACATTTAAAGTCCACTATGATATAGCATCAACCTATATATCCTATCTTATTATCTGATATTTCTCACTTCTCAGTATCTTGCCTATACTCTTTTTATTATTTTTTAAAGAAGCTTTAGATTACATAAATGTTCATAAAAATATAAGGATTTCCAATATGCCTCACTCACTCCATCCACACGTTTCCACATTAGCAACATCCTTCGTTAGTGTGATACATTTGTTTCAATTGATGAACCTATATTGAAGCATTGCAGCTAACCATGGACTAGAGTTTACATTATAATTTACACTTTGTCCCACACAATTTTGTAAATTATGACAAAATATATAATGGCTTGTATTCCTCACTGCAATGTCATGCAGGACATATCCAAACTCCCAAAAAAGCCACAATATTACACCTATTCTTATCAACATTCTTACAATGCTCTCATTTGCCTACTCCCTCATCAGCCAATTCTCCAACAAAATAAAAATAAAATTTAGAGCAGTTCATTAAACAGCAGAATTCCATTGAGTAAAGAGCCAAGGTCTCAGATTGACTCTGTAGAAGATTTCTGAGACTCCTGAAATGAATAAGAATATATAGCCCATACCATCATCTCCCCTCTGATTATCTTGCCCTTCCCTGGGCACTGGGAGTCTCTAGGTGGAATTCACAGGAATATACAGGCAGTGCCTTGACCATGACTCAGCTGTCCTCTTTTTCTCTTCTATTTCTGCTTCCTCTGCTAAATAACAAACATTTCTGTGTATCTCCAGTTTGAATTCCTGAAAGACAGAACCTAATTTGGTCTTCTGACACTCTTTTGGTTGATTCTTTCATTCTGGGCCACTTAGTGGTCATGCCAAGCTATTCAGGCTACCTGATCTTCTGGGCAGTTACCCATGGGCAGGGACTTTCGCTCTGCATGGAGATGGTGTATGTACTCTCAGCAGCAAGCAATGGAACACCAAACACAAGGAACTTCCAGGAGGTAGTTTTTCTCATACAGGAGGGTGGTTCACAGGATTGACTCAGTGTCCTGTGGTAGCATCATGGATGGGTTCTTCACATCTCTGCCTCTGCCAGTAATCTGATGGTAGTTACTGCAGTTCATTGAATGCATCATGTCATAAAATTTCCCAGATGGCACCCAAAAGACTTGCTTTTGATCTTGTTGTCAGAACTAAGTCAGAGCCCATCCTTGAACTGTGTGAAAAGCCAGGAGAAAGTGTAACTTGTATTTAGGAAAATGGAATCTGTTGGCAAAGTAGATAGTGGGGATGTGTACCTGAGTGTCATAAAAAGTAAACAAAAGATTACAGTGATGAAAGCCACAATGAAAAAAATATTTTTATATATTTTTTATTTTTGAATTGCATTTGTTATTTATTAATATTATTATTTTATTTTATTTTTATTTTTATTATTTGTATAACATTTTTTGGCATTGTTTTGGGGGAGATTTTGGATCATGAAGGGTCACAACTGTGGCAGGAGAGGATCACTGTTGCAGGGTGTCAGTGATGGGGGGACACATGGGGATAAGTGCACCTGAGGCATGCCTCTATGGCATCTGAATATGTTCAATTGGTCATGGGGCATTGTCTCAGTGGGGGGAGACCCACAAAATAACCAAAAGAATATTGAATTCTTATCCTGGGAAGACCTGCTACATTCTCTAATAGAGCAGCAAGAGTCCCCTGAGTACATGGGCAATGACTAGTGAAGGAGGACAATTATGCCACATATTGATGGTTTTATTATGAACTTTTTTTGTGAAATTGAAACTTAGCCTACTGTTATATATTACTTAAGAGTTACCTCTTGAAATACTCTTTGTTGCTCAAATGTGGCCTCTCTCTAAGCCAAACTCAGCATATAAATGTGCTACCTTTCCCCGGCATGGGACATGATTCCTGGGGATGAACCTCCCTGGTACTGAGGGATTATTATTAAGCACTGACTAGTGATGAATCTGGAAAAAACACCTTGAACAAAAGGGGGAAATATTAAATGCAAATGAGCTTTTAAGGTTACAAGATTTCAAAGTGAGTTGGGAAGTTATTCCTGAGGTTACACTTATGCATGTCTCAGCAGGATCTCATTGACTACCAGAGTAAACAGTACCCCAAACAGTAGGGTTTCTGAGTGCTCCAGAGACGTCTAGATACTATATACAGGGCAGACAGTCACAGGAATTCAGCACCATGTCAGTGGGCCTTACTTTGGAATATATGTTCCCCAATGTAACAATGTTACAGTCACTTATAATTTCCCTACCCATGGCTCTTCTGCCCATTTTATTTGAACCTATAATTAGCACTATACTTGTTAAACATATGTTTCAGAGACTTAAATGTTCAGTCTGTTTATATATCAGTTGAGTCCTGAATCTCAGCAGAGTTGCAATACCTACTTTCCAGTTCATTGGATTCATCCAGGACAACTAACAAAAGGATGATGATGGACAATATCCATCCCAGGAAGTAGAGAGTGCCTGCAACTGTATTCAACACAGTTCCATCCATCTGCCCATGTGATCTAAGCCTTATCTTACCTGGAGACAGGCTGGGCATCACATTCCCAAAATCCTGAAGATTAAGGAATGAACAAACATAAGACCAAATTTGTTGGATACTCCAGTGTAGTTACTGAGCTTCTTAAAAATACAATGAAGTATGATTGCATTTTAAATGAATTCCTAGCATGTACCAGGCCATCCTTTGAATTTTTCATATTTCTTTTACTTTGTAGGTCAGATTGGTTCTTCTGACTAACAGCCAACATAATTCAAGAATATAATGTTCCAGGTAAGCATTTTTATCTTGAGTTAAGAGTGTTTATTTTTTATTTATAGGAGAGGAGGAGGAAGAAATAAATGTTTATTCAAAATATGTCAAGTATCAAAACAGACTTTCTTTTATATTACTTCTTATTGACCTGCACACCATCTCTGTGATGTGGACATTTTCATTCTCATTTTTAATTTTAGGAATCTGGGTCTTAAAGAGATTATATAACTTACTTAAAATTGTTCTTAGAGGATGATGGTAGCATCATCCACAGTGTGGTGTTGCAATTGCCTGTTTAGATTTTTTTTTAACTGTTAACATTTTAGTGAAATTGTCTTTTGACATATATTGAAAAATATATTTCAATTGCTTATTGATTTTTTTTAAAAAAAGCTTTAAATTACATAAATGTAACTTCAAAAACATAAATGATATCCATATACCCCACCTCCTACCCCCAACACTTTCCAATATTAACAAAATCTTTCATTAGTCTTGTATGTTTGTTATAGTTGAGGAACACATATTGAAGCTTTGTAATAACCATGGAATATAGTTTACAGTACTATTTGGACTTTGCCCCACAAATTTTATAGGTATTGACAAAATGTATAACACCCATATCCATCATTGCAATGTCACAGGACAATTCCAATGTTCCAAAAAATTTTCCCCTAGATCATCTGATTATCCATTTGCAACAGCCGCCAGGCATGGAACCTCTGAATAATCTTCCAGTCCTTCTTTCACCTAGTGTGTTTTTAAAGTGGTCTTTTTGTGTATTTTTTCCCTTCCTCTCTAGAGTCCCTGGGATGATTTGTAATTATTACTCATCTGAAATCAAATATACTAACTGGAAATTTTGCCTTCAAACTCTCTTCTTAATGGATTGTTCAAAACACTGTTGTTAAAATCCCTTCTTCTCCCCTATATATTTGTCAACATAATTCCTCTCACTGATGCATCTGCAGTGGATTCAAATTATTACATTTGATTCCAAGTTTCTTCATCAAATTATCCCTGATCATATCACCTCTTGATTCAATTCCATTCACAGATCCTTTCCCTACCAATTATGCACTTTATTTTATTTTTATTTTTATTTTTATTGTGGGTAAAAATCAAATATTTCACAATACAAACCAATATTTTTAAAAATGAAATATAGATATATAGGCGTATATGTGCATTTGCTTACAGAAATGTTATTTTTTAAAATATATATTTTAAAAGATGCTTAGATTACATAAATGTTACACAAAAATTACAGGGATTCCCATGATCTCCACCTCCCAAAGCTCCCGTAATGTCTTACATAAACATCTTTCATTAGTGTAGCACATCACCTGCAATGGATATACACATCCTGGGGCTTTGCCATTAAGCATAGACCACAGTTCACATCATAGGCCACACTCCCACGCAGTTCTGCATGGTATATGCTGATGTAAAATGGCCTATATCCTTGACCACAGTGTCACTCAGGACAACCTCCAAGTCCCAAAAACGCCCCTGTATTAAAACTGCCCTTCTCCTCCCCACCCTGAAGGCATCTAGTGGCCACTCGCTCCACCACACTGTTAAAATTTCTTCCATTGCTTGAGTCACAATATGTCTACAACAGAATACCATTAAGTCCACTCTAGTCCAAAGCTCTTCCCTCACTCCTGAGGGGACTGGAATGGGAGTGTCCACTCCAGCTCCAAGTAAGAGTGGGCTTATATCCCATGGATACGGTTGATGGGATTATCCTGCCTTCTGCTGCAGGTTCTCTCCATTCCCTGGGATGGCAATTGTCCATCATCGACTCCTCACCAGGTGACTTGGGTGAGTCCATGGAGCTGTAGAATAGGACTTGAAGCTCCACCGAGATTCCAGGCACAGCTGGCACATAGGCAGGCCAGAGGCTCCAGTCTCTGGAAGGACATCTACAAACTCCAGCCTCACATATACATTTGAATAGAAGGGACTGATGGACCATGTGCAGGGAGGACTTATTTGAGTCTAACTCTGTCACCCTCAGGAGCACAGATTCCAAAGTAGAGCCCACTGATAAGGCATCCATCTCTGGAGCTACCCCCCTTATATAGGACCTGGGTATCTCCAGAGCCCTTAGGAGCCCTTCTATGTGGGGTGATATCCACTTTGGTGTTCTATGAGATCCTACTGAGGTGTGCGTAAGCGTTACCTCTGGGATGACCTCCCAACTTTCTTTGAAGTCTCTTAGCCATATAAACTCAATTATCTTTACCTTTTCCCCCTTTTTTCAAGTTTCTTTTACAGTTGTGTTTCCAGTTGGCACTTGATATAAATCCCTCGTTGCCAGGGAGTCTCATCCCCGGGAGTCATGTCCCACATTGGGGGGGAGATAATGCATTCATATGCTGAGTTGGCTTAGAGAAAGGCCACATTTGAGCAACAAGGAGGCTCTCAGGTGACAACCCTTAGGCACCCCAAAGCAGTAGGCCAAGTTTCAATTACAAGAGCAAAGACTCATAAGTCTAGTTATCAATAACAAGAATCCAACAGTGGGTCATCCTCTTTTGCCAGACACTGCCCCTGCACTCAGGGGACTGCTTCCTTGGAGAATGTGACAGAGCTCTCCAGGTTGGGAATTTCAGTATTCCCTCAATTATTGAGTGATTGTCTACCCACTGTAACCATGCTCCATCCCTCGTTCTTTTGAACAATTGTATATATCTTTCTTGTATATTCAGATGAACTGATTCCCATGAATCCCCCATCCAAGACACCCCCCAACACTAATACTCTGCAGCCCCTATTGTAACCCTTCTGTGATCTAAACATTTCTTGAAGATGAAGCACATAAAATAACCAAATAGAATTAATAGGAAAATGAAATAATAATGATAAGCTTAAATGCAAGAGATAAAATACAAGGAAACTCAGAAAAAAAAGAACAAAAAATAAAATATTCCTAATGGATAGGGACATTCAAAAAAAGAAAATGGGAAAAAAAACGGTTAAAAAAATTTTTTTTGAATTCTTAGTCCACTTTATTGGGGTGTATTAATAGTAAAGAACACATATTACTGTTAATTATTAGAAGATAGGTTTTTTAATTTTATTTTATTATTTCTTATTTATTTTATTTATATATATATAAATTTTAAAAGTTGCTTAGATTACATAAATATTACACAGAAATTACAGGGATTACCATGTTCCCCACCTCCCACACCTCCCACAACATCCCATCAGTGTGGCACATCACCCACAAGGGATATACACATCCTGGGGCCGTGCCACCAAGCATAGACCACAGTTCACATCGTAGACCACACTCTCTCCCACACAGTTCTGCATGGTATATGCTGATGTAAAATGGCCTACATCTGTCACTGCAACGCCATTCTGGACAACCCCCAAGGCCCAAAAAAGCCCCTGTATTTCCACTGCCTTTCCCCTCCCTGTCCTGAAAGCATCCAGTGGCCACTGGCTCCAAGTCACTGTTATAATTTCTTCCATTGCTTGAATCAAAATGTCTACAACAGAATACCATTAAGTCTACTCTAGTCCATAGCTCTTCCTCCAATACTCCAAGTGAGAGAGAGCATATATCCCATGGTTACAGTGGATAGATTATCCTCCCTGCAGCTGCAGGACCTCTCCATTCCCTGGGATGACCATTGCCCATCATTGTCTCTTCGCCAGGTGACTTGGATGAGTCCATTGAGCTGTAGGGTAGGAGTTGCAGCTCCACCGAGATTACAGGCATAGCAGGCACATAGGTAGGACAGAGGCTCCAGTTTCTGGAACTACACCTAAAAACTCCAGCATCACATATAGGTTTGAATAGAAGGAACTGATGGACCATGTGCAGGGAGGACTTATTTGAGTCCAACTCTGTCACTCTCAGGAGCACAGATTCCAAAGTAGAGCCCACTAATAAGGCATCAATCTCTAGGGCTATCCACCCTTATATAGGACCTTGGTGTCTCCAGAGCCCTCTGGAGCCCCTCTGTGTGGGGTGGTATCCACTTGGATACCTATGAGATCCTACTGAGTTGTGCATAAGAGTTACCTCTGTGGTGACCTCTGGACACTCTTTGAGGTCCCTTAGCCATATAAAATCATTTCTCTTTACCTTTCCCCCCTTTTATTCAAGGTCATTTTCAAATAATGTTGCCAGTTGGCACTTGGTATTAATCCCTCATTGCCAGGGAGTCTCATCCCTGGGAATCCTGTCCCAAACTGGGGGGAAGGTAATGCATTCATATGCTGAGTTTGACTTAGCAAGAGGCCACATTTGAGCAACAAGGAGGCTCTCAGGTGGAAACCCTAGGGCAACCCATAATAGTAGGCTAAGTTTCAATTACAAGAGCAAAGACTCATAAGGCTAGTCATCAATTAAAAGAACCCATCAGTGGGACATCATCTTTTGCCAGACACTGCCCCTGCACAAAGGGGACTTTTGCTGCTCCCTTGGAGAATGTGGCAGAGCTCTCCAGGTTGGGATTTCAAATTCCCTCATTTATTGAGTGATTGTCTACCCACCATGACCATGCCCCATAACTTGATCATTTCAACAATTTTATATATCTTTCATGTATATTCAGATGAATTTACTCCCATGAATCCACCTTCCCAGACACCCCCCACCAATGATCCTCTGCAGTCCTCATTGTAACTCTTCTGTGATCAAAACCTTCCTTGAACATGAAGCCCATATAATAACCAAATACAATTAATAGGAAAAATATATAATAATGATAAGCTTAAATGCAAGAGATAAATAAAAGGAAACTCAGAAGATAAAAAAATCTAAACTAAAAATAAAATATAATTAGCAGATTGGGACATTTAAAAAAATGAAAAAACAAAAACAAAAAAGAAATCCTTTTTTAAAAAATTATTCTCTTTTCCTTTTCTCACTGTATTATCGGATGTCCAGTGTACTGTGACACCTTCCCCTCTCATTTCCCAGTGTCTCCCAAATTTTCATTTAATTTTCAAAGAGGTTTTAGGTCACAGGAAAGCCACACACGGAATACTAGAGACTCCCACATACCCAACCACCCTCCCCCTTCCCCACCCCATATTAAAACATTTTTTTATGGATGTTAGCATTGTTATAACTGTTATACAGATAGTAAAATATAGCAACTAAACATTGTCAAAGGTTTATAGTACAGTTTACAATTTAGATGGTACAATTTAATAATTTTTTTTAATGATATGTAGCATGTCCTGTGTCCATTACTGTAAGGTAGTGGAAAACACTTCCCATGACCACTAAATACCCCATTTGATCTTAACTTTTCTTTCCTCCCCATACCCCTGGGGTATATGACACTCCCCTGTCTTGACTCATGGAATGACAAGATTCATATTTACATGCCCTGGTTATTCCAACCTGCCCTTCCTAATCTACCCACCTGTCAGACCTACACCACCAAACCCAGTAATATCACAACCCATCTGTCCCACCTTCAATATGCAACTATACTCTATCCCTTTACCATAGATGATGTCCATATGCGTGATGGCTCACAGCCTACTGTACTCTTTCTCTCCCTTGTTAACCTATCTTTCAGACAGTGGTTCTCAGAGAGTGCTCACTTTCTTCAGTTCAAATCAGTGAGGTCATATACTGTTCATTCTTCAATGCCTGGCTTGCTTCATTCAACATAAGGTCTTCAAGATTCATCCACATTATTCTGTGTGTTAGGACTTTATTCCTTCTTACAGCTGAGTAATATTCCATTGTATGTATGTACCACATTTTGCTTATCCATTCATCTGTTGATGGGCATCAGGGCTGATTCCAACTTTTGGCAATGGTGAACAATGCCGCTATGAACATTGGTGTGCATATATCTGTTCGTGTCTTTGCTTTCAGTTTTTCTGTGTATATACCCAGCAGTGGAATTGCTGGATCATACAGAAGATCTATTGTTAGTTTTCTGAGGAACCGCCAAACTGTCCTCCACAGTGGCTGGACCATTCCACAATCCCACCAGCAGTGGATGAGGGTTCCCATACCTCCACATCCTCTCCAACACTTAGAGTCTGTTGTTTTTTTAATAGCTGCCATTCTGATGGGTGTAAGATGGTATCTCATTTTAGTTTTGAAATGCATTCCCTGATAGCAAGCGAAGTTGAGCATTTTTTATGTGCTTTTTTAGCCATTTGTATTTCTTCCTTGGAGAAGTGTCTTTTCAGGTCACTTGGCCATTTTTTAAATGGGTTTCTTTTTTTTATTTTCATGGTGTAAGATTTCTTTTTATACGCAAGATATTAGGCTCTTAGCAGAAATATGGTTGCCAAGTATTTTCTCCCATTGGGTAGGCTGTCTTTTTATTTTCTTAATAATGTCCTTTGAGGTGCAGAAGTTTTCAATTTTAAGGAGATCCCATTTATCTGTTTTTTCTCTTGCTGTTTGTGCTTTAGCTGTGAAGTTCATGAAACCATTTCCTATTACAAGGTCCTGTCGATGCTTTCCTACATTATCTTCCAAGGTCTTTATGGTTTTTGCTTTTGTATAAGGTGTGAAATGGTATTCTTCTCTCATTATTTTGGATATGGATATCCAGTTTTCAAAGCACCACTTGTTCAAGAGGCCATTCCCTCCCAACTGAGTGAGCTTGGTAGCCTTGTCGAATATCAGATGACTGTATATGCGAGGATCTATATTAGAACTCTCAATTCGATTCTATTGCTCAGTTGGTCTATCCTTGTGCCAATACCATGCAGTTTTGATCACTGTAGTTTGTAAAATGTTTTAAAGTCCAGTAATGTGAAACCCCCAAATTCATTTTTCTTTTTCAATATGTCT
Source organism: Tolypeutes matacus (assembly GCA_026826555.1). Lineage (NCBI taxonomy): Eukaryota > Metazoa > Chordata > Mammalia > Cingulata > Chlamyphoridae > Tolypeutes > Tolypeutes matacus. Next base: position 548,129 of record JAKSZT010054086.1, on the reverse strand, counting down.
TTGGCAATTTAGGGTCTCTTACCTTTCCAAATATATTTTGTGGTTAGTTTTTCCAGTTCCTTAAAAAATATAGTGTTGATTTTGAATGGGATTCCATTAAATCTGTAGATTAATTTGGGTAAGATAGACATCTTGATGATGCTTAGTCTTCCTATCCATGAATATGGAATAGTTTTCCATTTATTTAAGTCTTCTTTGATTTCCTTTAAAAGTTTTGTGTAGTTTTCTGTATATAAGTTCTTTACATCTTTAGTTAAATTTATTCATAGGTATTTGATTCTTTTAGATACTATTGTAAATGCTATTTTTTTCTTGATATCCTCCACAGATTGCATGTTATTGGTGTATTGTAATGCTACTGATTTTTGAGCATTGATCTTATACTCTGCAACATTACTGAACTCCTTTATATATTCTAGAAGGTCTATTGTAGACTTCTCAGGGCTTTCTATGTTTAGGATCATTTGGTCTGCAAATAATGAAATTTTTACTTCTTTTCCAATCTGGATGCCTTTTATATCCTTTTTTTATGCCTCAGTGCTTGAGCAAGTACTTCTAAGACAATGTTAAATAGGAGTGGTGACAGTGGTCATCCTTGTCTTTTTCCCAACCTCAGAGGGATGGCTTTTAGGATTTCACCATTGAAGATGATGTTAGCTTTGGGTTTTTCATATATACCTTTATCATATTGAGAAAGTTTCCTTCTATTCCTATCTTTTGCAGTTTTTTTTTTTTTTTTTTCAGGAAAGAGTGTTGTATTTTCTCGAATGCTTTTTCTGCATCTATAGAGATGATCATGTGATTTTATTCTTTCAGTTTGTTTATGTGGTGTATTATATTGTTTGATTTTCTTATATTGAACCATCCTTGCATTCCCGGGATGAAACCAATTGGTCATGGTGTATCATCCTTTTGATATGTTGTTGAATGCGATTATCAAGTATTTTGTTGAGGATTTTAGCATCTAGGTTCATTAGAGAAATTGGTCTGTAATTTTCCTTTCTAGTGGTATCTTTGTCTGGTTTTGGTATTAGGTAATGTTGGCATCGTAGAATGAGTTAAGAAATATTCCTTCACTTCTATTTTTTGGAAGGGCTTAAGCAGAATTGGTGTTAGCTCCTTCTGGAATGTTTGGTAGAATTCAACTGTGAAGCCACTGGTCCTGGGCTCTTCTTAGTTGGGAGGTTTTTGATGACTGAATCTATCTCTTTAACTTTAATTGGACTGTTGAGTTCATCAATTTCTTCTTTCATCAATGTAGGCTGTTTGTGCATTTCTAGAAACTTGTCCATTTCCTCTAAATTATCATTCTTTTTGGCACATAATTTTCCAAAGTATCCTCTTATTATACTCTTATTTCTGTGGGGTCAGTAGTGATATCCCCTTGCTCATTCCTTATCTTGTGTATTTGCATTTGTTCTCTCTTTGTCTTTGTTAGTATGGCTAAGGGTTTGTCAATTTTATTGATATTCTCAAAGAACCAGCTTTTGGTTTTGTTTATTGTTGCTAGTGCTTTCTTATTCTCTATTTCATTTTTTCCTGCTCTTATCTTTGTTATTTCCTTCTTTCTACTTCCTTTAGGTTTAGTTTGTTGTTGTTTTTCCAAATCCTCTAAGTGTGCAGTTAGGTCTTCAATTTTAGCTCTTTCTTCTTTTTTAATGTATCTATTTATAGTTATGAACTTCCCTTTCAGGACAGGTTTGGATGCATCCCATAGGTTTGAAATGTTGTGTTGTCATTTTCATTAGTTTCAAGGTACTTACTGATTTCTTTTGAGATTTCCTCTTTGACCCACTGTTTGTCTAAGAGTGTGTTGTTTAACTTCCATATCCTTGTGCCTAACCTGTTTCTCTGACCCTTAGTGATTTCCAATTTCATTCCATTTTGATCAGAAAAATTACTTTTTCTAATCTCCATCTTTCTGAATTCATTTAGAGCTGTTCTGTGGCCTAGTATGTGGTCTATATTGGAGTATGATCCATGTGCACTCGAGAAGAATGTAAATCCTGCTGTATTTGGGTGTATTGTTTTGTATATGTATATTAAGTCCAGGTCCTCTAATATATTGTTGAGAGTCTTTGTTTCTTTATTGATTTTCTGTCTAGATGTTCTGTCTAATGATGATAATAGTGTATTAAAGTCCCCCACTATAATTGTAGAGGCATTTATTTCTTTGCTTACTTTGCCAGAGTTTGCCTCGTATTTTGAGCACCCCGATTAGGTGCATAAATCATTCTGATTATTCTGTCTTCTTGAGAGATTACCACTTTTACTAATAGAGAGTGTTCATCTTTGTCTCTTACAATAGTTTTGCATTTAAAGTCTATTTTATCTGATATTACAATAGCTACTCCTGCCCTTTTTTGGCTATTGTTAGGTTGTAAAATTGTTTTCCAGCAATTTACTTTCAGTCTCCTTGAATCCCTGGGTTGAAGGTGGGTTTCTTATAGACAACATATAAATGGATCATATTTATTTATCCTTTCTGCCAATCTGTGTCTCTTGCGTGGTGAATTTAATCCATTAACATTCAGTGTTATTACTCACTATGAATTTCTTACTTCAGCCATATTTTCTTTGGATTAATGTATGTCATATATTGCTTTGTTTCTGTTTTTGTCTTTTTAGTTGTTTTTAAACTCTCCTCAAAGTCTCTCTCCCTTTATTTTTCATTTCAATTTGCAGAACTTGCTTAGTATTTCTTGAAGTGCAGGTTTCTTATTGACATACTCTCTTAATTTCTGTTTATAGTGAATATTTTGAACTTTCCATCATTTTTGAATGTCCGTTTCGCTGCATAGAGAATTTGTGGCTGGAAGTTTTTTCTTTTAGTACATTGACTATGTATACCACTGTCTTCTTTCTTCCATGGTTTCAGATGAGAAATCAGCACTTAATCTTATTGTGCTTCCCTTGTATGTGATGATTCCCTTTTCTCTTGCTGCCTTGAGAATTTTCTATTTGTCTTGAGCAGTGGACATTTTGACAACTATATGCCTTGGAGTTGGCCTGTTGCGATTTACACTGTTTGGGTGGCCATGTGCTTCCTGGATCTGCACATCCATCTCTCTCAATAGGGTTGGTAAGTTTTCAGCCATTACTTCCTTCAGCTCTCCTTCTGTTCCCTTTTCCTTCTCTTCTCCTTCTGGGATGCACATAATATATATGTTTGTGCATTTTGTGTTGTCAGTTAAATCCCAGAGTCCCTGCTGGATTTTTTCTATTTTTTTTCTATCTGTTCTACTCTTTGTTTAATTTCAGCTGTATTGTCTTCCACATCACCACATGACCTCATTTGTCTTTTCCTTTTCCCTCTTTTATTCAAAGTTTTTTTCCAGTCGTGTTTCCACTGGCAGTTGGTATTAATCCCTCTTTGCCAGGGAGGCTCATCCCCGGGAGTCATGTCCCACATTGGGGGGAAGGTAATGCATTCATGTGCTCAGTTTGGCTTAGAGAGAGGCCATATTTGAGCAACAAGGAGGCTCTCAGATGGCAACCTTTAGGTACCCCATAACAGTAGGTCAAGTTTAAATTACAAAAGCAAAGACTCATAAGGCTAGTCATCAATAACAAGAACCCATCAGTCGGCCATTCGTTTTGCCAGACACTGCCCCTGCACAAAGGGGACAGTTCCTGCTCCCTTGGAGAATGTGGCAGAGCTCTCCAGGCTGGGAATTCATAATTCCCTCAATTATTGAGTGATTGTCTACCCACCATGAACATGCCCCATCCCTTGATCATTTGAACAGTTTTATATATCTTTCATGTATGTTCAGATGAACTTACTCCCATGAATCCCACATCTCAGACACCCCCCACCAATGGTCCTCTGCAGCCCCCATTGTAACCCTTCTGTGATCTAAAGCTTGCTTGAAGATGAAGCCCATATGATAATCAAATACAATTAATAGGAAAATAAAATAATAATGATAAGCTTAGATGCAAGAGATAAAATACAAGGAAACTCAGAAAAAAAGAATTAAAAATAAAATATTATTAACAGATTGGGATAGTCAAAAAAAGAAAATGGGAAAAAAACTTTTTTAATTAGTTTTTATTTTTATTTTTTCTCCTTTTATCACTGCATCATCTGATGTACAGTATGTATCATGACACCTTCCGCCTCTCACTCCCCAGTGTCTCCAAATTTTCATTTAGTTTTCAAAGATTTAGATCACAGCAAAGTTACACACTGAATACTAGAGATTCCATGTACCCAACCTCTCTCCCCTTCCCCACCCAACATTAAAAGCTTTTTTTGTGTGTGTGGATGGTAGCATTATTATAACTGTTTAACAGATAGTGAGACTTAGCTACTAAATATTATCAATGGTTTACAGTATAGTTTACAATTTAGACGGTACAGTTTAATAATTTTTTATAATATTTTCCATGTCCTTTGTCCATTACTGTAAGGTAATGAAAAACATTACCCATGACCACTAAATACCTCTTTTGATCTTTTCTGTTCATTCCTCCCTATCCCCCTGGGGCATATGACACTCCCCTGTCTTGACTCATGGGATGACAAGATTGATAGTTACATGCCCTGGGTATTCTAACCTGCCCTTCCTAATCTACCCACCTGTTAACCCTGCACCACCAAACCCAGTAATATTACTACCCACCTGTCCTATCCTTCAATATGCAACTATACTCTATCACTTTGCCATAGATTATGTCCTTATGGGTGATAGCATACAACCTACTCTTCTCTTTCTCTCCCTTGTTGACCTATCTTTCAGACAGTGGTTCTCAGAGACTGCTCACTTTCCTCAATTCAAATCAATGAGCTCATATACTGTTCATCCTTCAATGCCTGTCTTGATTCACTGAACATAAGGTCTTCAAGATTCATCCACATTATTATGTGTGTTAGCACTTTATTCCTTCTAACAGCTGAGTAATATTCCATTGTATGTATGGAATATTACTTATCCATTTTGCTTATCCATTCATCTGTTGATGGACACTCGGGCTGATTCCAGCTTTTTGCAATTGTGAACAATACTGGTATGAACATTGTTGTGCATATAGCCGTTCTTGTCTTTGCTTTCAATTCTTCTGTGTATATACCAAGCAGTGGAATTGCTGGATCATATGGAAGATCTATTATTAGTCTTCTGAGAAATCTCAAAACTGTCCTCCATAGTGGCTGGACCATTCCACAATCCCACCAGTAGTGGATGAGGGATCCTATTCCTCCACATACTCTCCAACACTTTTAGTCTGCTTTTTTTTTAATTAGCTGCCAGTCTGATGGGTGTAAGATGGTATCTCATTGTGATTTTGATTTGCATTTCCTTAATAGCTAGTGATGTCCAGTATTTTTTCACGTGCTTTTTAGCCATTTGTATTTCTTCCTTGGAGAAGTGTCTTTTCAGGTTACTAGCCCATTTTTTAAATGGGTTGTTTGTCTTTTTATTTTCGAGGTGTAGGATTTCTTTATATATGCAGGATATTAGGATCCTATCAGATATATGGTTGCCAAATATTATCTCTCCCTGGGTAGGCTGCCTTTTTATTTTCTTAATAATGTCCTTTGAGGTGCAGAAGTTTTTAATTATGAGGAGATCCCATTTATCTATTTTTTCTCTTGCTCCTCATGCTTTGGTTGTAAAGTTCATGAAACCATTTCCTATTACAAGGTCCTGTAGATGCTTCCCTACATTATCTTCCAAGGTCATTATTGTTTGGGCTCTTATGTTTAGATCTTTGATCCATATTGACTTGATTTTTGTATAAGGTGTGAGATAGTATTCTTCTCTCATTCTTTTGGATATGGATATCCAGTTCTCCATGCACCACTTGTTAAAGAGACCATTCTCTCCCAACTGGGTATGCTTGGTGTCCTTGTCAAATGTCAGATGACTGTATATGCAAGGATCTATATCAGAACTCCCAATTCGGTTCCATTGGTCAGTAGCTCTATCCTTGTGCTAATACCATGCAGTTTTGATAACTGTAGCTTTTTGTATGTTTTAAAGTCAGGTAATGTGATACCTCCAACTTCATTTCTCTTTTTCAAAATGTCTTTGGCAATTCGGGGTCTCTTTCTTCTTCAAATATATTTTGTAGTTTGTTTTTCCATTTCCCTAAAAAATACAGTGTTGATTTTTATTGGGATTGCATTAAATATGTAGATTAGTTTGGGTAGGATAGATATGTTGATGATATTTTGTCTTCCAATCCATGAACAGGGAATATTTTTCCAATTATTTAAGTCTTCTTTGATTTCCTTTAGCAGTGTTGTGTAGTTTTCTGTATATAATTCCTTTCCATCTTTAGGTAAATTTATTAATAGGTATTTGATTCTTTTAGTTATTCTTGTAAATGGTATTTTTTTTCTTGATTTCCTCCTCAGATTGCTCGTTATTGATGTACAGAAATGCTACTGATTTTTGAGCATTGATCTTATAGCCTGCAACATTACTGAACTCCTTTATAAGTTCTAGAAGCTTTGTTCTAGATTTCTCAGGGCTTTCTATGTATAGGATCATGTCGTCTGCAAATAATGAAATTTTTACTTCTTCTTTTCCAATGTGGATGCCTTTTCTTTCCTCAGTGCTCAGGCAAGTACTTCTAAGACAATGTTAAATAGGAGTGGTGATAATGGTCATCATTGTCTTGTTCCCAATCCCAGTAAGAAGGCTTTTAGGATTTCACCATTGAAGATGATGTTAGCTTTGGGTTTTTTATATATACCCTTTATCATATTGAGAAAGTTTCCTTCTATTCCTATCTTTGCATTGTTTTTATCAGGAAAGAGTGCTGAATTTTGTTGAATGCTTTTCTGTATCTAAAGAGATGATCATGTGATTTTTTTGTTTCAGTTTGCTTATATGGTGTATTACATTGATTGATTTTCTTATATTGAGCCATCCTTGAATACCCAGGATGAAACCCACTTGGTCATGGTGTATAATACATTTGATATGATGTTGAATGTGTTTAGCAAGTATTTTTTGAGGATTTTAGCATCTAGGTTCATTATAGAATTTGTTCTGTAATTTTCCTTTCTTGTGGTATCTTTGTTTGGTTTTGGCATCAGGGAAATTTTCGCATCGTAGAATGAGTTAGGCAATACTCCTTCTACTTCTATTTTTTGGAAGAGCTTAAGCAGAATTGGTATTAGGTCTTTCCAGAACGTTTGGTAGAATTCAGCTTTGAAGCCATCTGGTCCTGGGCTTTTTTTTTTTTTTCTTATTGTGGGTAAAAATCAAAATTTTCACAATACACACCAACATTTGTAAAATGATATATAAATATATATGCATATATGTGCATTTGCTTACAAAAATGTTATTTATGTATATATATAAATATATTTTAAGAGGTGCTTAGATACCCAAAATATTACACGGAACCCACTGGGATTCCCATGTTGCCCACCTCCCACACCTCCCACCATGTCCCACACAAACATCTCCCACAAGTGTGGCCCACCACCCTCAATGGACTTACACATCCTGGGGCCTTGCCACCAACCATAGACCACAGTTCACACCGTAGGCCACACTCTCTCCCACACAGTTCTGTGTGGTGTCTGGGCTCTTCTTAGTTTGGAGATTTCTGATGACTGATTCTATCTCTTTACTTGTAATTGGACTGTTGAGTTCATCAATTTCTTCTTTCATCAATGTAGGCTGTTTGTGCATTTCTAGAAACTTGTCCATTTCCTCTAAATTATCATTCTTGTTGGCATATAATTTTCAAAGTATCCTCTTATGATACTCTTTATTTCTGTGGGGTCAGTAGTGATATCCCCATGCTCATTCCTTATTTTGTGTATTTGCATCTGTTCTCTCTTTTTCTTTGTCAGTCTGGTTAAGGGGTGTCAATTTTATTGATATTCTCAAAGAAATAGCTTTTGGTTTTGTTTATTGTTTCCAGTGCTTTCTTATTCTCTATTGCATTTAGTTCTTCTCTAATCTTTGTTATTTCCTTCCTTCTACTTCCTTTTTGGTTTAGTTTGTTGTTGTTTTTCCAATTCCTCCAAATGTACGGTTAAGTCTTCAATTTTAGCTCTTTCTTCTTTTTTAATATATGTATTTATGGCTATGAACTTCCCTCTCAAGACTGCTTTTGCTGCATCCCATAGGTTTTGCTGTGTTGTGTTGCCATTTTCATTAGTTTAAATGTTGTTACTGATTTCTTTTGAGATTTCTTTTTGACCCACTGTTTGTCTAATAGTGTGTTGTTTAACTTCCATATCCTTGTGTCTAAACTGTTTTTCTGGCCTTTAGTGATTTCCAATTTCATTCCGTTGTGGTCAGAGAAATTATTTTGTATAATCTCAATCTTTCAGAATTCATTGAGAGTTGTTCTGTGGCTAACAAGTGTTGTATCTTGGAGTATGATCCATATGTACTCAAGAAGAATGTAAATCCTGCTGTATTTAGGTGTAGTGTTCTGTATATGTCTATTAAGTCCAAGTCCTCTAACATATTGTTGAGAGCCTTTGTTTCTTTATTGATTCTCTGTCTTGATGTTCTGTCTAATGATGATAATGGTATATTAAAGTCCCCCACTGTAATTGTAGAGGCATTTATTTCTTTGCTTAGTTTTGCCAGAGTTTGCCTCATGTATTTTGAGTCACACCGATTAGGTGCATAAATGTTTCTGATTGTTCTTTCTTCTTCAGAGATTACCACTTTTACTAATATATAGTGTCCATCTTTGTCTCTTACAATAGTTTTGCATTTAAAGTCTATTTTGTCTGATATTAGAATAGGTACTCCTGCCCTTTTTTGGTATTGTTATCGTGTAAATTTTTTTCTAGCCATTTACTTTCAACCTCCTTGTGTCCCCAGTTTGAAGGTGGGTTTCTTGTAGACAGCATATAGATGGATCATATTTCCTTATCCATTCTGCCAATCTGTGTCTCTTGATTGGTGAATTTATTCCATTAGCATTCAGTGTTATTACTCGCAATGAATTTCTTACTTCTTATTTCTTACTTCAGCCATTTTTCTTTGGATTAATGTATGTCATATGTTTTTTTTTTTTCTGGTTTTGTCTTTTTAGTTGTTTTCGACCTCTCCTCCAACTCTCTCTCCCTTGTTTTTTCCTTTCAACTTGTATAACTTCCTTTAGTATTCCTTGAGGTGCAGGTTTATTATTGACATACTCTCTTAATTTCTGTTTATCTGTGAATATTTTGAACTCTCCATCATTTTTGAATGCCAATTTTGCTAGATAGAGAATTCATGGCTGGAATTTTTTTTACCTTTAGTACTTTGATTATGTCATACCACTGTTGTCTTGCCTCCATGGTTTCAGCTGAGAAATCAGCACTTATTCTTATTGTGCTTCCCTTGTATGTGATGGTTCCCTTTTCTCTTGCTGCCTTGAGTATTTTCTGTTTGTCTTGAGCATTGGACATTTTGACAAGTATATGTCTTGGAGTTGGCCTGTTGGGATTTATACTTTTTGGGTTGCCCTGTGCTTCCTGTATATGAACATTCATCTCTCTCAATAGGGTTGGTAAGTTTTCAGCCATTATTTCCTTCAACACTCCCTCTGTTCCCTTTACCTTCTCTTCTCCTCTGGGATGCACATAATGCATATGTTTGTGCATTTTGTGTTGTCAGTTAAATCCCTGAATCCCTGCTGTATTTTTTCTATCTTTTTGTCTATTTGTTCTACTATCTGATTTCAGATGTATTGTCTTCCACATTACTAATTCTTTATTCTGCCTGTTCAAATTTGCTGCTATGTGAATCCTGCGTCTTTTTGATTTCTTGGATAGTGCCATTGATCACCAAAATATCTGTTATCTTTATGTGTATGTTTGTAATTTCTTCAGTATGTTCTCCCACCATCTTCTTTATATCCTTAATCTCTTCCTTCACTTCTTTAAGTTGGTCCAAGATATTTGATTGGAAAGCTTTGATTAGTTGTTTAATGCTCTGCATCACTTCCTGGATTTGTGTTTGTTTATTGGACTGGTCCATGTTTTCCTGTTTCTCAGTGTTGTTTGTAATTTTTTGCTGCCCTCTAATCATCATTTTATCTTGATGAGTTTATTAAGTTGATTAGCTTCTCTCTCTCTGCTCTAGAGTTTTATTTTGCTGGTGGTTCTGCATGTGTGCTAAGTTTTCTCTTTGACACATTTTCTTCTTATTTTATTCCCTTGTTTCTTTCTATGTTCCCTTGAAGACAAAAGATTAGGGCCAGAGTAATCAAAAGATATGAGAAAGGAATAAGGATAATAGTAATATTGATAAAAGTTAGAAGAGGGGCCAAATAAGACTTAATGAAATGAATATTAAACTCTTGTAGTCAGTTAGAGTAATAGGAAAAAAAGTGGAGTACCTACAATGGACTGGGAAACCAAATAAAGGAATATATATATATATAATGATTTAGAACCTTGAGTTATGAGGAGGGAGAAAAATAGTAAAGAAAGGGCTGAAAGGAAAAAGTTAATTAGAAAAAGTAAAAAAAATAGATAGGATAGAAATTGACATCCTTAAGTTGTAGGCATATGAAAAAACGTGGTATATAAGAGCCATAATGGAAAGCAGAAGGCAGAAAGATGAAGGAAGGATGAGATAGTTTGGAATACATAATCAATATAGACAGAGGATGAGAAATCACTGAAGAATAAACACAGCAATGAAGAGACAAGCTAGCAGTAACTAATTTAAAAAAATGAAAGAAAAAAGAAAGGGGGAAGAAAGAGGAAAGAAAAGCAAGAGACAACAAATAAAGAGAAAAACCAAACAATCACACAGGCAAGCAGTCAAACAAAGCTAACGAGGAAAAATGTTTCTTCTAATGTCCTTGTGGATCCTCTCAGACTGCTTGTGTTTATCAATCAATTTCCCTGCAGGGATCTAGTCACAGGTTTTGAAGTGGCTTTTAGCTATTAAACTGAATAAAAAAGAAGAATATATTTTTCACTTTTAAAAGCGGCTGTCTATTTATTTATTTATTTATTTATTTATTTATTTATTTATTGGTGAAATACATGACCCAAAATAAGTCCTCTTCTAGACCACCCCCTTCACTGAGGGAACCCTAACTAGGCTCTTGGAAACTAATCGAGCACTTCTCACTTCCTGGACTCCCCAGGGAAGCTGAAGCTCTGATGCTAGTCAGTGCAAGACTATAAAAATGGCCAACTCCGTCATTTCTGGAGCTGAGCCTCATCATCACTGGGCTGCTGGGTAAATCAGGTTTCCTCAGCAGATTCACCTTTCCCCTCAGCCTGGCGCTGCTTCAAGCCAGCTTATCTGCTCCCCCAAGCTATGAGAGCATCCAGGCAGCCAAATCATTGGTAAAGAATCCCCTCTCTGCCTTCTGTCAGAACCCTCCCTCTCTCAGAGTGTGCTCCCTATCCCTGGCTTGACAGGGTTTGGAGCTTATCCCTGGGCAGCTAGGTAACTTAACTCCCTCAGCAGCTTTACCTCTCCCTTCTGCCGGGTGTTGATTCAATACAGCTGTTTTGTTCACCCAAGCTGCAGGGGTCTTGAGGCAGCCAAATCCACAGAAACTAAATTCTCTCACCCCTATACCAGAGCCCTCCCACTCTCACCGGGCCCTGTCTCCTGGTTGCCAGGCCAGGAGATGTGGCTCAAACTGGCTTTTTTCCTCCCTAAATCTAGGGCTCAGCTAGCTGTGTTTACGGAAAACTCACAAATCCTTATCAATCTGTCCACGTCATCAATCTGTGCATATTGATGTCCAAAGCTTCTCACTCCATGTCCCCACAGCATAGACTCCCAGGCAGGACCCTGTCCACAATCTGCCATCCTCAGGGAGTTAGTCAGAGAGTGCCCTCCTAAACCATTACCATCTTGCCTCCCATTTCTCCTCTAATATAGTTTTTTTTTTTTTTTTTAAGATTTTATTTATTTATTCATTTATCCCCCCCTTGCTGCTTGTGCTCGCTGGGTCAGCTAACCACGCCGTGCAGGCGGGCTTGTCTTCACCAGGAGGCCCCGGGAACCGAACCCGGGGCCTCCCATATGGTAAACGGGAGCCCTACTGATTGAGCCACAGCCGCTTCCCTCTAATATAGTTTTAATCTCTTCCATCATATCTTTCATTCCCATAAGGTCTGTTACTTTTCTTTGCAGACTTTCAAATTGTCCTTTATGCTTACTCAGTGACTTCTTAATATCCTTTATCTGTTTAGTCATATTTTCTTTAAATTCTTTAAATTGATTATGGGAATTGTATGATTATTATTGATTGCCTTAAATCCTGAATCTTTTCAAAATATTTGTTTTTTTTTTTTCCTTTGGCTGAGCTATCTCTTACTGTGTCCTAATATGTCTTGTAATTTTTTGCTGATGTCTAGGCCTCTTATATGTTGGTGAATTTACTCTGATGGCCAATTTCTCTCTCTCACTTATTGTTATTATTTTTTACAGCTCTTCTTTGATATTTGATTCAACTTATCTGAAGTCTTTAAAATTTCCCAGCTTAACTTACCAAGATCCTGTGAGAGAGTCACCAGTGGGGTGCAGACTTTCTCCCAGGTGTAGGGTAAAGAGAACTTTAAAACCAGTTTTTGTCCATGTAGTTTCCAGACAGACCAGAAGATCATGTTTTCTTGATGTACCATTCCATGCAGGTTTATCTCTCTAGATTTACCTTTACTTTGACTGGTGAGAGCTGAGATTCAAAGTGGGCTCTGTTGGCCAAATTCACTGAGCTCCCCAACTTCCCCTCCCTTTTCCTTTGTAACACTGGCATGCAAGAAGATATCTGCTCTCCTTTCAGTCAGCTACAATGAGCTAGGGGTTTTAACCCCACTGAATATCTCAGGGGTGGAAGAAGGGAGCCCTTCCCAGTGGTAGGGAAGTTTAGTTACACACAGTATATTGTTTCACCTTCTTCATCTCTCTGTCCCTCAACCTCCTGTAGTTGTGAAACACTGTCTTGGTCTGCTGATCCCTAAAGCATGTCCATTGGGCAGCTTTCGGCTATTTCTCCATTGTTTTTGTGAGAGAGCTGAGCCTTATCTACCTAATCCAATGCCATGTTCCCACAATCCCCTCAACTGATTTTTGATAAGCCTACCATGTCCACTCTTTGGGGCAGCACATTTTCTTCAAGAAATGGTATGGGAGAACTGGATGTCCATAGCTAAAAGAATGAAAGAGGACATTTTTCACACTCCCTATAGAAGAAACAACCCAAAATGATCATATCAATTGATGCAGAAAAAGCATTTCAAAAATATAGTATAATTTCATGATAAAAACACTTAGAGCACTAGCAATAGAAGTAAACTTCCTGAACATAATAAAAGACATACATGGAAAGCCCACAGCTAACATCCTACTTAGTGGTGAAAGACTAAAATTCTCTCCCTAAAAATAGGAACAAGACAAGGATGCCTAGTGTCATCATTGTTATTTAACATTGTAGTGGAATTTCTTGCCAGAGCAATTAGGCAAGAAAAGGAAATAAAAGGAAATAAATCTGAAAAATCCACAACAGAGCTACTGAAGCTAAAGAATAAATACATCAGAGTGGTAGGGCACAATATCAACACCCCAAAACAATAATCTTCCTATACACTTGTAATGAACATTTGGAAGAAAATTTCATTTACAATAGCAATGAAAAGAATCAAATATCTAGGAATAATTCTGACCAAGGATGTAAAGGACTTGTACACAGAAACTAGAGAACATTGCTTAAGAAATCAATGGAAGGGAGGACATTCCATTCATGGAATGGAAGAATAAATATTGTTATGATATCAATACTACCCAAAGTGATATACAGAATTGGCCACAATCACAATAAAAATTCCAACTGCTTTCTTTTCAAAAATGGAAAAGCCAGCCATCAAATTTATATGAATTGTCAAAACCATCTTGAAGGGGATGAGTGAAGTTGGAGGACACACATGTAACTATTTTGAAACTTATTACACACCATCTGTTAGCAAAATGGTATGGTGCTGGCACAAAGACAGACATATGGACCAATGGAATCAAATTGATAACTCAGAAATCCACCCTTATATATATGACCAACTGATTTTTGAAGGGAGTCAAAGACCACTTAAATAGGAAAAAATGGTCTCTTCAATGAATGGAGCTGGGAAAACAGGATCTACATATGCAAAAGAGTGAAGGGGGATGGCTACCTCACAGCATACACAAAGATCAACTCAGAATGGATCAAAGTCTGAAATATAGCAACCAGAACTATAAAACCCTTAGAAGATAATGTAGGGAAGCATTTTCACGACCTTGTATTGTCATGGTTTCTTGGAATTTACACCCAATACATGAGTAACAACAACAAAAATGATAAATGGGATCTCATCAAAATTAGAAAATTTTGGATATCAAATGACTTTATCTTTAAAGTAAAATGACAATCTACACAAAGAGAGAAAATATTTGGAAACCACATATCTAACAGGAGTTTGAGATCCAAAATATAAGATTAAGTCCTACAACTCAACAATATAAAGACCGGTTAAAGTAAGTAATAAATGGACAAAAGACTTGAATAAACTTTACTCCAGAGAATATATGCAAATGGTCAAAATGCACATGGAGACATGCTCAACATCATTTGCCATTGGGAAAGTGCAGATCAAGGCCACAATGAGATAGCATTTCACAATCACGAGAATGACTACTATTTTAAAAATTGAAAATTGCATTTGTTGGCGAGGATATGGTGATATGGGAATACTTATTTATTGTTTGTATGAATGTGAAATGGTGCATCTGCTGTGGAAAGAGTTCCATCAGTTCCTAAGACAGCCAGGTGTAGAATTACCATAGGATCTAGCAATCCTAATTCTAGGAACATACCCAAAAGAATCGAAAGCAGGGGATCAAACAGATATTTGCATAGTGATGCTCATAGTGACAATATTCACAATTGCCAAAAGATGGAAGCAAACCAAGTGTCCATCAACTGATGAATGGATAAACAATGTGGTATATACATACAATGGAATATTATTCAGCCATAAAAGTAATAGATATCTGATACATGCAACAACATGGATGAACATTTAGTTGAGTGAGATAAGACAGCCACCAAAGTGCAAGTATTGTATGATCTTACTGATATGAAATAGTGAGAATAAGCAAACTCATAGAGTTTAAATTGAGAATAGAGTTTACCAGGGGAAGGTGATGTTAGAGAATACAGATTTATTGCTTCAATTTTACAAGTTTTCTATGTGGGATGATAAAAATCTTTGGTGAAGATGTTAGTGGTAGTAGAATAACAATTTGAAAGTATTTAACATCACTTTATATATATTTGAATTATATATTTAAATGTGGTTAAAAGGGATATTTTTAGAATGCAATCATATATATATATATATATATATAACTAGAGAAATTTTTAAAAATTCATGGTCCTGTTCAACACAAATAATGAACCCTAAGGTTAAAAATGAACTATAGTTAATAGTGCAATTATAAAAATATGCTTTCACCATTGTAAGAAAATTATTTATGAACAAAATCAGGATCTAAATAAAGAATTAGAAATTATTTTTTTAAATAGAACCAAAAAGAAATGCAGGAGTTGGGGACCACGATAACTTAAATTAAAAATCTCTTAGAAAGGCTCAATAGCAGATTGAATTCTGGCAGAAGAATCAGTGAACTTGAAGATAAGTAAATTGAAGTCAACCCAGTTGAGGAGCAGAAGTAAAAAAGAATGAAGAAATGTGAACAAAACCTCAAAAACTGTGGGATACCACCAAACATACCAATCTGTGCATTCAGGGAGAAGAAAGAGAGAAAGGGGCACAAGGAGTAGTGAAAGCAAGAATGGCATAAAACTTGCAAAATTTAATTGAAGATATACATATACACATTCAAGGATCCCAGTGAATTCCAAATAGGGTAAATGCAATAAGACTCAGACTCAGACACATATAATCAAACTGTCAAATGCCAAAGACAAGGAGGAGAGTTTTGAAAACTATGATAGGAACAAAATGTCATGTACAAGGAAGCCCCAATAACTTTAAGTGTCAATTTCCCATCAGAAACCATAGAGTCTACATACCAATATTTGTAAAATGAAAAAAAAAAAAAAAAAAAAAAAGAAACCATAGAGGCAAGAAGGCTGTGGGATGAAATATTTAAAGTGTTAGATGAATATAATGAAAAAAGAATTTCATATTTGATGAAACTCTCATTCAAAAATGAGAGAGAGATTAAGACATCCCCAGATTAACAAAAGCTCAGGGAGTTCATCACCAAAAGACCTACCCTACTAGCAATGCTAAAAGGAGTTCTTCAGTCTGAGAGGAAAGGACACTCCACAGAAGTTTGAACCAGAATAAAGAAATAAAAGCCTCCAGTAAAGGAAAAAGTAAAAGTAATTAGAAATGGCATATTATTATATAGTATTTCAGTATGTAACTATGTAACTGTCCTTTTTACTTTTTACAGGATCTAAATTGCAAATTTATTAAAATTAATGATAAATCTATGCCTTTGTACATACAATGCATAAAGATATAATTTCTGACAAAAGCAATGAAAAGTAAGAGGTATTCGGTATAGACATAGTTTGTGTAGGCTATTAAAAGTAATTTGGAATCAAATTAAACAATATTGTTATAGATTTTGGATGTTAAATTTCAGCACCATATTAACCACAAAGGAAAGCATATACAATGGAAAATGAGATGGAAATCAAAATGGATCCCTACAAAAGAAAAAAGAAATATGAAAGAAGGAAGAAATATGAAAGTAGGAAGAAAGTAGGAAGACAGTAGGGGAGAACTAAGGGATAAAATCAGATATAAGACTTTCAAAACCAAATAGCAAAATAACAGCAGAAATTCCCATTATATCAGGTTATTTTAAATGCAAATAGGTTCAACTCCTCAGTGAAAAGGCAGAGATTGGGAGAATAGTTTGAAAACCATGACCTAATATATGTTTTCTACAAGATGCTTATTGTAAATTCAAAGACAGAAGTAGGTTGAAAGTGAAAGGATGAAAAGAATTTATTACATGCAAGTAATAAACAAAAGAGATCTGCGCCACAATGAGATACCATTTCACAATCACTAGAATGACTACTATCAGATAATATAGATTTTAAGTAAAAAAAAATGTTACAAGGGGCAAAGAAGGACATTTTATACTGATAAAGTGGTCAATACATGAAGATATAATAATTATAAAAATATGATCACGTAAGTGCAGAGCTTCAAAAACATATGTAGTAAACATTGATAAATTTGAAGGAAGAAGTACATGGTTCTACTTTAATGGTAGGAAACTTCAATACATCACTTTTGATAACAGATGTCTAGGTAGAAACTCAATAAGGAAATAAAATATTTGAGTGATACTGTAAACAAACTAAACGTAACAGACATAGAACAATTCAATTAATAACAGCATAAGGCACATTCTTCTCTAGCCCACATGGATTATTCTGAAGTAGAACATATTTAAATATATGGAAATCATACAATGCATTTTCTCTGAACACAGTGGAATGAAGCTAGGAACCAATAAGAGAGAACTGAAAAAATTGCAAATATGAAACAATATATTCAAACAACAAATGAATCAAGGAAGACTTTACAAGGGAAATAGAAATAATCTTTAGATGTATGAAAATGAAAACAACTTTAAAAATGTATGGGAAGAAGCAAAGGAAGTGCTGAGAGGGAAATTTATAGATCTAAATCTTACATTTAAAAAAAGATGTAAAATCAGAAACCTAACCTCAAAACTGGAGGAATTTGAAAGAGAAAAACAAATTAAAGGTGAGCATAAGGATAGAAACAACAAAGATTAGAGCAGAGATAAAGGTCAAGGAAAATAAAAATCAATTTTGTTCTTAAAAATAATATGAACATTAAAAACTACTTTTATTTGGATTTAAAAAGAAGAAGAGAGGAAAACTGAAGTCAGAAATGATAAAGAAATTACAATTTCAACTAAATAAAAAAGATTACAAAATATTTCTATAACCAATAGTTTATCAACAAATTAGATAACCTAGATGAAATTGTCAAATTCCTATAAAAACAAAAGCTATCTACACTGAATCAAGACCAGTATGGTGTGGTGTATTGGTGAAGGGGTGTTGTTTGGGAATTCTACACAAGTACATGATAGTTTTGTAAGTTCACAACTTCTGAAATAAAAATATATATTTTAAAAAGTAATGAAGTCAACCCACTAATCAACAACTTTGCTAAAAATAAAAATTTAAGACCAGATGTCTTCATGGGTGAATTTTACCTAACACTCAAGAAAGAATTCACACTAATCCTGTTCAATCTTTTTCCAAAATTCAAGATGGATCGAAACTTTTTTTTTTTTTTAATGGGTAAAAATCAAAATTCTCACAATACATACAAACATTTGCAAAAT
The DNA here is from genome assembly GCA_026826555.1 of Tolypeutes matacus. Lineage (NCBI taxonomy): Eukaryota > Metazoa > Chordata > Mammalia > Cingulata > Chlamyphoridae > Tolypeutes > Tolypeutes matacus. The sequence continues at coordinate 529,770 of JAKSZT010054086.1, read as the reverse complement.
GATATCTAAATATATATGCATATATGTGTATTTGCTTACAAAAATGTTGCTTATATATATACATATATTTTAAGAGGTGCTTAGATTACCCAAAATATTACACGGAACCCACTGGGATTCCCATGTTGCCCACCTCCCACACCTCCCATCACATCCCACACAAACATCTCCATTTTAAATCAGCACACACCACTCAGAACTGAGTGGGAGAGAGTGTGGTCTATAATGTGAACTGTGGTCTATGGTTGGTGGCAAGGCTCCAGGATGTGTAAGTTCATTGAGGGTGGTGGGCCACACTGTGGGATCGAAACTTTTAAACTAATTCTATGCAGCCAGCATCCTGCTCAAAACAATAAAGATATCACTCGGTAAACTTATATACCAATATTCCTCATGAATACAGATGCAAAAATGCTTACCAAAATACGAGTGAAGCATGTCTAACAACACATTAAAAGATATATACCCCATGATCAAGTGGGCTGTATCCCAGGAATGCATGGGTGGTTTAAATAAGAAAATCACTTAATGTAATACACCACACATCTGCATCATCGTGGATGCAAAAAGGCATTTGAAAAAATCAAACATGATTTCTTCATAAAAACACTCATAAACATAGGAATAGAAGGAAATTTCTATTTCCCAATGATAAAAGGGCATATAAAAAATCTCAGGTAACATTATCCTGATGGTAAAAGACAGAGCACTTGACTGGACTTCACATCAAGAACAAGAAAATTTTGCTGAGTGTCACCGTTATTTAACATTGTATTGGAAGTTCTAGACAGAGTAGTTAGGCAAGACACAGAAATAAAAATCTACAAAAAATCTACTAAAGCTAATAATGAATTCAGAAAATTGTTGAGGTACAATACCAAGATGCACATATCAATGTTATTTTTGAACACATACAATGAACTTGCTGTAAAAGAAAAAAATACATTTTTAATAGCATAAAAATCAAATATATAAGAATAAATTTAACCAAGGATGGGAAGGACTGTAAAAAAATAACAAAAATATTGTTAAAAGAGATTAAATACCTAAACAAATGGAAGGACATCCCAAGTTCATAGATTGGAAGACTAAATATTAAGATATCACTTCTGCCAAAAGTGATTTGCAGATTCCATGCAATCCCAATTAAAATTCAAAATAATCTTCTTTGCAGAAAGGGAAAAGCCAATAATAAAATTCATATTGAAAGATAAGTGGCACCCAATAGCCCACAACATCTTGCATAAGAAGCACAAATTTGGAGGATTACACACTTCCTTTTTTTTTTTTTTTAGCAATATCTTTTTTTTTTTTTTTATTATGGGTAAAAATCAAAATTCTCACAATACATACAAACATTTGTAAAATGATATATAAATATATATGCATATATGTGTATTTGCTTACAAAAATGTTATTTTTTATATATATATATACATATATTTTAAGAGGTGCTTAGATTACCTAAAATATTATACGGAACCCACTCAGATTCCCATGTTGCCCACCTCCCACACCTCCCACCACATCCCACACAAACATCTCCCTGATTTTAGAACTTATTACAAAGCTATAGTAATCAGAACACAGTGTGCTGGCACAAGGGCAGCCATACAGGCCAATGGAATTGACCTTTGACAAGGGTGCCAAATCAATCAGTAGGGAAAATAGGCTCTACAACAAAAAATTAGAATAAGCAAATGCATAGGGTCAGAAATAAGAATATGGGTTTCCAGGGACAGATGTAGGAGTGGGAATGCAGAATTAATGCTTAATTGTAACAGAGGAGAAGGCTGCCCATCTACAGGCAACAGGGGTTTAATTTCACAAGGAGGTGCAAGCCCCTACTCACTTATAGTTACATTATCAAGGACTCATCTGCTAGCTGCCTTCCACTGGATTTTCCTTCAGTCTGAACATTGAACAGGCACAGATAAGAAAGGAGAAACAAGTCTTAAATCTAACCCAGTCCACAATTCACACATACACCCATGAAGAAGCCAATAACTTGTGCTGTGGAAAGTAATTGCTTCAGTTTGAAATTTTTTTCGTTCATTTTAGATTTCCATAGTGCAAATAAATATCATTTAAAACACAGAAATAAATTCAGACAAAAGTTTCAACACTGTCAGTGTGGGAGTGCAAAGAGAAAAACTGAAGCAATTAAATGCCTGGATTTCCAATTGAGCATGAAGAAAAGGGGAGAGGATGGGCTAGAAATTAGTTTTGAGATGTCCTAGGAGTTTAGTTTGAGGAATTCTTTGCAGAGGATGCTGGAGAGTAGGGACCAGGTAGTTTGAAGATAGTCAGGATCCCTGGCTGGTCTGCACCTTCAGAGGGGGTCTTGGAAAGGTTTTCCGGAGGCCCTTCCAACAATTGTATGCACAGTAGTCACGAGAACATGGGGACAGGTGAGTTCTGGTCCACTGTGCAGGACAGCCCTGCACCAATGCCATGCATCTGCAGATAGCTCTCGGGAATGACAGGAAGGGGTCATTCTGCTTCTGCCCTCCATTGCTATGGTGCCAGGATTGTCTCAAGAAAATCTTTACAAGTCTCCCTCTGCAGATGGAGATTTACACGGGCTTTCCAGGATACCCAGGGACACAACAAATCTAAATTCGCGCCCCATTCTCTTCTTTTTTCTATATACTGTCTTGAAATCTCACATATTTCTTTAATTGCTTTAATTTCCCCCCCATTTCTTTCCTAAACCAGCAGTGTTCAAATCTTTTATCTGAATTTTATTTACAAGCTTTAAACTTTATGTATGTATATTACAGTCATGTAAATCAACTAACTCAGACTGAAGCAATTATTTTCCCCCAAACTAGTAGAAAGTATTCTTCCTGGAGCCTCCAATAAGTAGTTCTTGCCCCCACTAGACATCCAGGGATTAAACTTTGAACAGGCTCTCAGAACATGGCAAATAACAAAGAGCATTGCTATTATCTCCACATAGAGATAGCATCTTTGATTCCCCCTCTAATCTTCATACACATTCTTACCTTATACTCATTTTTCTTCAGTTTCATATTAAATGTCAATTCCTCAGACTTCCTGTTTCTGAACTTCCATTTAGGTTTTGCCTTATAGAACTCTCCCAAATTCAGGCCTTTCATTTAATTTGTCATTATACTTTTGTGTGTTTATGTATTTTGTTGCCTGTCTCACCCAACAATATTAATTTAGAAAAAAAATATCAAACCCTGGAGTACTGAAATATGACAATTTTCCATTTGAATTATGTATTATAAATCCAGAGCAATTCTATATAACAATATCCTCATCTTCCTTCTATGTCCTGACCCCAAATTCCTGAATTTAGATTAAACATTTATCTCAAATATGAATTTACCAAATAAAGGAGGTCTGTCCCTCCTGGTGAACTTCTTTGCAGTGCTTGCCTCCACCCACATACATGTTAAAGCTAGGGTATCAAAGTATATATTGGCTTCAATTTTCCATAACTTTAATGTGGTCTAGAGAACTGTATTTGATTTGTGTCCTACCATTCCCCTCCTCAATCCTCCATCACAGTACATATTTTATTTTTGTGACATCATTATATATATATAGAATATTCATATTTATTCATCTGCTACTAATTTTTTAATTTTAGTGAAATATATCATTCATACATGAGCAAACATAAACAATAAGTGTATAATAAAAGTTGGGAACTTGCAAAAGAAACATGCATAACATCATACACAGGTCCCATACATCAACTCACCACCAACACCTTGAATTGTTGTGAGACATTTTCTACAAATTATGAAAGAATATCATCAAAATCTTATGACTAATTCTTAGTCCATATCTTACATTTTGTGTACCTTTGCACCAACCCAACCTATTATTAATTTTTAAGTCTATTTTTATTACAGAAGTTGTGAGCCTACAAAGCAATAGTGATGGAATACTATGCTGAAGTGAGAAGAAATGAAATTGAGACACATATGATAATATGGATGAATCTTGAAGATGTTAAGCTAAGTGAGTGAGGTAAGCCAGACATAAATGGACAAATATTGTGTGTTCTCATTAATATGAATTAAATATGAAGAATAAATGCATGGAGTTAAAACCTAGAGTATAGGTTATTAGGAGATAAAAGGAGAGCTGGGAAGGACTACTGATGCTTAGTACACTAAGCATAGAAGTTTGAATTAACTTGACTGTAAAAGTGTGGAAATGTATAGAGTTGATGGTAACATATTATGTGAGTAGCAGTTGGTTATAAATGGGAATGTGGCTGGAAAGGGTAGTCTGGGGATGTAAATGTCAATTGAATAAATGCTAGAGAATACTCTAGGGACTGAATGACACAGTGAATCCAGAGGCTGATGAGAATTTTGGTTGATGATACAGATGCAAGAGTGTCCTTCTGTGAGCTAGAGCAGATGCACATTACTATTGCAGGGTGGTGGGAATGTGGAGAAGCACTGGAAAATACAATTGTTGTGACCTATGGACTGTGGTTAAGAGCAATATTGTAATAGTCATATATTTATGCCAAAGATATAGTGTGTTGATAATGGGGGAATATGAAAAAGTGTGCCAAATGGACCATGGTTGGTGGTAATAGTCTGGTGATATTATCTCATAATCTGTAACAAATGTTCCACCATTATGTGGTGTGCTGGTGAAAGGGTTTTATATGAGCATTCTACACATCTGCTATTTATTTTAAGTTCAGACATCCTTCAGGGAATTCCATCTTTATCTCAATAGAAGCCCAGTGTGTCAGGTTCCCTACTATAGCTCCAGAATCTAGAGTTTCTTGGTATAAAAATACCCTTAAAAGTATTTATTTATGAAAAGAAGTATGAATGCACCATTCCAATTGACTTTCAGAATGGTCTTATCTCTTTGATCTCCAAATTTGTGTGTTGGATGCAATTAGGTAATTGTCTGAAAGATCTAATCTAAGTGAGTAGTTCGTGTCTGGCAGAATGGAGCACTGACACAGTTGGTAATCTGTGGAATTGGGTGTGTCCCTGGAATGTAGCCCTGATTAGTTTATTAATGGTTTTCCCTAAATAAAAGGAAGACAACATAGAGGCTGCATTTTTCCTGAGAAGAAGCTGATCTGTACAGAACTTCAAGAGAAGACAAAAGTGCTGCTTTCCGGTGGAGCCTGCCCCAGGGTCTAGTTGATCTCACTGTCTCTTACAGTTTTGGCATTCTGGTGAGTTCTCCAAACAAGATATGAGCAAATCCCATTCTCTTAGAATTTTATAATTCCTTTCTTTCTGCATTTCTTATATCAAAACAACATCTTATGATATATAAATTCTATTATGTCCACTTTCACTTCACTGTTCTCATTTCCTATATTTGAATATTTGTGTGCCTTTTAGCTTGAATCTATTTCATTTTACTTTACTGTCTCCTCCAAGATTCTGGATGTGTGCTATCAGATAAAGTAGCCATCAGTCTCATGTAGCTATTAAATTGAAATTAAAGAAAGTTTAATAAAACTAAAATTCAGATCTTTGATAGAACAAGTAAAATATCAAGTACTCTAGAACCACATCTGGCTGATGGCTACTATACTAAATGACACTGGATAAAATATAGAACATTTCCTTCACCTCAAAAAGTTCATAATGCACATGGATTGCTACCTTAGCACTTTGTTGCAGTTGGGCAGTTTGATGTAATTATGAATTCCAAAAATATAATTGGATCATGCTTGTAAACTGATCTGTTAATCTGGGCATGATTAAGTTATAATTAGGGCATTGACTGGGCCATGTCAGTAGGGCATTGAGCCCCACCCCTGGTGGGTGGGGAATTGAATATAAAAGGCAAGGCAAGAACAGAGTTGAGAAGCAGTTTGGATGTTGGAAAGAAGGCACCAGGAGAAGAGAAGCAAATGGTTCACCTGATCATCTACAGCTGACCTTGAGGAGGAAACAGGACCTAAGCCCAGAGAGAAAGACAGCCCCAGGAAAAGAGGAACCCCAGAAGCCTGAACCCTGGCAAACGCTGGCAGCTGTCTTGCTCTAACACGTGGCAATGGACTATGGTGAGAAAAGAAACTTAATGCTTTATGGCCTGGTATCTGTGGACTTCTACCCCAAATAAATACCCTTTATAAAGACCAACCCATTTATGGTATTTCACATTAGCACCCTTTTGGCTGACTAATACAGAATTTGGTACCTAGGAGTGGAGAAGTACTTTTGTAATTACCAAAATGTTGGAATGGTTTTATAAATGGGTAAGGGGTATTTTTTGGAGGAATTATGAAATGCTTCATGGAAAAGGCCTAGATCACTTTGAAGAGACTGTTGATAGTAATATGGACACTAAAGAGACTTTCTATGATGCCTTAGAAGTAAATGATGAAACTATTATTGGAAACTGGAGGAAAGATGATCCATATTTTTAAGTTGCAATAACTTAACAAGATTAACTCCTGGTGTTATATGGAAGACAGAATTTGAAAATGGCAAACTGGAGCATTTAGCTGAAGTACTTTCCAAAGTAAACCCGGAGAATGTGGCTTGACTTCTCCTTGCAGCTTATAGCAAAATACTAGATGAGTGAAATACACTAAGGACTGATCTTTTGGGCACTAAGAAAACAGAAACTGATTCCGGAGCTTCCAAGTTTGTGGAAATCAAATTCCCAGATGTAAGCACCCCATTTGAAGACTTAGCTAAACCTGGAACTTGTAAATCAGAATTGAAGATGCAGTTATCTCAGAAAGACTTGTGGAAAGTCTTACTGTGTGATAGCTTGGACCCCTGCTTCCTGCATGCTAAACCAACAAAGTTTTTGAGAGAGCTGTATGAACAAAACCACTGTCAGCTTGGAAAAAGAGGATTTGGAAAGAAGAGATTGAAGGAGAATCAGCTTTAAGAAGAAAACCATGAAAGCAGAAATCTGGACTTAAGACATCTCCTTGGGCCAAGAGAGGAGCCCCACCCATGTGTACAGAAAGGATGAGTTTGCCCCTGAAGTTGAAGAGCATGGCTGTTCCTACCCGATGTTCTGAGATAGTTTTGATTCCCCATGGTGCAGAGAGGGTGAGTTTTCCCCAGCAGTTGAAGAGGATGGATGTCCCCACCTGATGTTCTGGGAGAGTTTTGCCATCCCAGGGTGCAGAAAGGGTGGAGCACATTCCTCAAAGATTAGGGCAGTTAAGGTCAACATCTCATAGGTCTGAGAGGGGTGTACCTGTCCCCCATGGATTAAGAAGGCCAGGTGGTCAACCCACTGCTCTGAGAGGGTTGAACCTGTATGCCAAAGGTTAGGGAAGGCCAGGTGGTCAACTCGTTGCTCTGAGAGGATTGAGCCTGTATGCCAAAGGTTAGAGGTAAGGTTATCTTCACCTCACTGTACTAGGGGGCTAAGACTCTAACCCAAAGTTTGGGTAAGGTGTGGCAATCACCCCAACACTCTTGGAGGGTGAGGTCTGAAGCTTGGTCGACACCCAGATGCTTGATGAGGGTGGAACCAAGAAAATGGCCATTGGGCAAGCCTGTGGAAAGGGTGGGTGCCCATGTGGCCCCAAGGAGAAGAAACCATCTTCTTAAAAATGACTCTCAGACTTTGAAATTGAATGGAGTATGCCCTGCAAGTTTACTGAACTGTAGAGGATCCATGACTCATGTTTAACATCCCAATTTCTCCTTATGATATTGAAAATGTTTATCCTTTGTCTTTCCATTTGTGTATTGGAAGCAGTTCAATGGTTTTGTAAGTTTCAGAGGTCTATAGCAGACAGGACTTTGCCCCAAGACAAACTGTATTTCTTTAAACTGCCTATGATATGATTTTGTACTTGAATTGTTACTGATTTAACATCGTTTGAATATTGTAATGTATTTTTGGAATTCAGAGGGTGGAGTGTTGCAGTTGGGCAGTTTGATGTAATTATGAATTCCAAAAATATAATTGGATCATGCTTGTAAACTGATCTGTTAATCTGGGCATGATTAAATTATGATTAGGGCGTTGACTGAGCCACGTCAGTAGGGCATTGAGCCCCACCACTTGGTGGGTGGGGAATTGAATATAAAAGGCAAGGCAAGAACAGAGTTGAGGCAGTGTTTTGAGAAGCAGTTTGGATGTTGGAAAGAAAGCCCCAGGAGAAGAGAAGCAAGCCGTTCGCCTGATCGTCTACAATTGACCTTGTGGAGGAAACAGGAGCTAAACCCAGAGAGAAATGCAGCCCCGGGAAGAGAGGAACCCCAGAAGCCTGAACCCTGGCAAGTGCTGGCAGCTGTCTTGCTCTAACACGTGGCAATGGACTATGGTGAGAGAAGAAACTTAACACTTTATGGCCTGGTATCTGTGTACTTCTACCCCAAATAAATATCCTTTAGAAAGACCAACCCATTTTTGGTATTTCACATTAGCACCCCTTCGGCTGACTAATACACACTTCTAATTTTTAATTCCTTTATAATGTATTTTCAGCTGATCTCTATTAGTTATCTTCTATGTGTTTCCTCATGTGATTTTTTCATTGTATTACTTTACACTTCTTTAGATAAGTGCTTATATCACTTATTTTAATTTTTTTAAATTAATATAAGTGTTTAAAAAATCTCTTCCTGTGAATGTTGTTAAAACTCTGTTCCTTTGATTCTTTTACATAATGTATTTAAGTATTATTATTGTATAATATATATTTTTCCTAATTTTTGCAGTTATTCAAAATAATATATTTTCCTTCATTTTTGGTTTCCCAATTGTCTTTTCCACAGTTGTCATCATTTTTGTGTTTATTTCATTGTTTATGGAGAGTGTTGTATATTTCTTCATTAGAAAAACAGATGGGTTTCCTCCACCCAACTATTCACACCCTTTGCATGCAAGGTTTATATATCCTTGAAAGGTTGATTTTCTTTGTCTGTGTGAGGTACTATAATTTAAAACATTCTAGAATAATTATATACTTCATTCTCCTGTCATTACTCCTGAATTGTTTTAGATATATTGAATGTTGAACATCATGAAATTTGGTTTGTGATATGGGTCAATCTGCATTTATATTTTTTTCTGCTTTATAACTTCTTCATATTTAAATCTATCTCCTCTTATTCCATAGTGCCTTTGATTTTCTCTTTTTGTATTGCCAGAATATAAGAAGCAAGGAGACAGAATATTTCATTTTGTTAACTGCTATATCCATATCCCATTTCTAGCCCCTAGCTCATCTCTTATGCTAGGATTAATAACATCACTTCTCCATACTGAAGTTTTGAATTTAAAGGAAAGCAAAAAGAGGGGAATCCTCAATGCTCTCATGTACTCTGGATAAGTCAATCAATAAATTGTATTCATTGATTGTTGGCATTGTGTACTGTCCTGAATTTTGTCTTCCTGTTTCCAGTTAGCAGATCTTTGCACTAACCTGGGAATCAGGAAAAAGTCTTTAAGTGACATTTCTCCAAAGAAAATTTTTTAAAGTGTCCAATAAGCTCATTTAAAGATGTCAAACAACCTTAGCCATT
>JAKSZT010054086.1:506596-520191 GCA_026826555.1 Tolypeutes matacus | reverse complement strand
TTTTTATCATTTCAAAAATTTAACACATATAATGTTAATTTATCTTATTATCCATACAAATTTACCAACATAATTTTTTAGCCATTTGAATAGAGCTTTTTAAAGAATTTTCATTGATCAATTTAATGTTACCACATGTAGGTATCAAAACATGGGAGGTATGGAGAGTGGGGCATATGGGAATCCCTATATTTTTTTGTATGACATTTATGTAACCTAAGTATCTTTTAAAAATAAAAATTAAAACCCTATTTGTAACAACAACAACAAAAAAACCAAACAAACAAAAAAAAAACATACACTGAGAAAACAAACCCAAAAAGAGTTAAGATTAAGACACACAAACAGAAACAAAGCTCACTAATTTGACTCATAATTCTTACTCCTTTGGTATTACTGTATCTAAGCTCTCCATCATTTCACATCTGATTTTACTGCTTTTACATTCTCTTCTGGAATCTGCATTGCTGTAATATGCAACCTCATTCTTGGAAACATTTTTATTAATAATCAGAACTTGATAAGGATACTTAAGCAGTATAAATGCAGTTAAGCACTAAATTAATAGTTTACACAGACAGACATTTAACACACATTTTGGATTACTACTCTTCAGGAGTATGCTTAGATGGGCTCAAAGTTCATGAGTAAGTTATTGATTTAAAACTGAAAGTTCCTTTTTACATCTTGATAAAAGTTCTGATCAAAATAAAATGTGACTGGAGAGCGGCCAAGATGGCGTTAGTGTAGGAGGGCACACACTGCAAGCTCCCAGAGCAAGGCAGATTGTGGATGGGGTCCTGCCCAGGGGTCTGTGCTGTGCACGTGTGGAATGAGAGGCTTGGAACATCTATCTGCGCAGATCAATGGCATGGACGGAACGATAGAGATTCGTGAGTTTTAAGCCTGCCGGTGGTGGTTGGCACGGATAGCTGAGCCCCATGGTTAGGGAGAAAAAAAATAAAATGGCTGGTTGGAGCCACAAGAAGGGTTCGGCAACCAGGAGTCAGGGCCTAGTGGGAGGGGGCATGCTCTGAGGGGGGCTCTGGTAAAAGGGCAAGAGAGTTTTATTTTCTTGGGACTTGGCTGCCTGGAGCACCTTGGACTTGGGTGAACAGAAGAGCAGGAGCAAATTGGCACCTGGTGGAGGGGAGGGATGATTCTTGTCGGGGATGGAGATGATTTGCCTAGCTGCCCAGGGATAAGCCCCGGGCAGACACGGAGCCAGGAAAAAGGGACACTATCCAAAAGAGTGAGGGTTCTGTTGGAGGACAGGGAAGGGAATTTTTTTTTTCTTTTTTGCCATCAATCTGGCTGCCTGGACACCCCATAGCTTTGGGGAGCAGATAAGCTGACCTGAAACAGCATCAGGCTGAGAGGAGAGGAGGCGACTCTGCAGAGTCAAACTTATTTACATAGCAACTGGGAGACACTGGTGCTTGGCTCCAGAAGGGGCGGAGTCGGCCGTCTTTAACACTCTGCACTGACTAACATCAGAGCTACACCTACCCTGGGGACTCCAGGAAGTGGGACATGCTTGATTAATTTCCATGGGGTCCCATCCATAAGGGGGTTGGTCTAGAGAAGGAAATATTTTGGGTTCTGTATTTCGCAAAAAAAAAAAAAAAAAAATGTGAGAAGGTCACTTCAATAAATGGAAAATAAGTTCTTTTTAATTTAATTTAATAGCTAAAAGCTGTTTCAGGACCTGCATAGAGAACCGTGTGGGGAAATTGATTGATAAACACAAGCTGGCAGAGTTGATCCACGTGGACACTAGGGGAATCATTGACCCTTCCTAGCTCTGTTTGACTGCTTGCCTATGTGGTTATTTGGTTTTTCTCTGTTTATTTCTGGTCTCTTGTATTCTTTCCTCTTTCCTCCCCGCTTTATTTTTTCTTTCATTTTTTTGAAATTAGGTGCTGCTAGCATTCGCTTCTTTGCTGTGCTTCTTCTTCAGAAATTTCCCATTCGTTGTCTATATAGATTTTGTACTCCAAACTATCGCTTATCCTTCCTTCATCTTTCTGACTTCTGCTTTCTGTTGTGCCTCTTAGATACAAAGTTTTTTCATAGGCCCACAACTTAAAAGGGTCAATTTCTATTCCATCTATTTTGTTTTCTTCTCTTTTTTTTATTAGTATTATCTTTTTCCTTTCAGCCCTTTCTTTACCATTTCTCTCCCTTCTCATAATTCTAGCCTTGTAAATCACTATATATATATTCCTCCATTTGTCTTCCCAGTCCATTGTAGGAACTACACTTTTTTTCCTATTACTCTACACTGCCTACACAAGTTAAATATCCATCTCATTAAGTCACTTTTGACCCCTCTTCTAACTTTTATCAATATTACTATTATCTTTCTGCTTTCCTTACATCTTTTGATTCCTCTGGCCCTAATCTTTTGCCTTCAAGGGAACATGAAACAAGCAAGGAAACAAAATAAGAAGAAAAAGTGCCAAAGAGAAAACTTAACTCACATGCAGAACCACAAGCTAAATAAAACTCTAGAGCACAGAGAAAAGCTAATCAACTGAACCAACCCATCAAGATAATATGATGACCAGAGGGCAACAAAAAAATACAAATGTCTCTGAGAAACAGGAAAACATGGAGTAGTCCAATGAAAAATTAAAAACCAGGAAGTGATGCAGAACATCAAACAAGTAATCAAATCTATCCAAACAAATATCATGGGCTAACTTAAACAAGTAAAGGAAACGATTAAGGATATAAAGAAGACACTGGGAGAACATACTGAAGAAATTGCAAACATGCCTAAAAAGATAATGGATATGATGGTGAACAATGGCACAATCCAAGAAATCAAAAAGACACTGGATTCACATAACAGCAGATTTGAACAGGCAGAGGAAAGAATTAGTGATATGGAAGCAATACAACTGAAATAAAAGAGGTAGTAGAACAGATAGACAAAAAGATAGAAAAAATTCAGCATGGAAACAGGGAAATAAACAATAACACAAAACGCACAAACCTACGCATTATGGGCATGCCTGAAGGAGAGGAGAAGGGAAAAGGAGCGGAAAAAGTGTTGAAGGAAATAATGGCTGAAAACTTCCCAACCCTATTGAGAGAGATGGATGTGCGGATCTAGGAAGCACAGTGCACCCCAAATAGTATAAATCCCAACAGGCCAACTCCAAGACATATACTTGACAAAATGTCCAATGCTCAAGACAAACAGAAAATACTCAAGGCAGCAAGAGAAAAGAGAACCATCACATACAAGGGAAACACAATAAGATTATGTGCTGATTTCTCAGTTGAAACCATGGAGGCAAGAAGACAGTGGTATGACATAGTCAAAATAATAAAAGAAAAAAACTTCCAACCAAGAATTCTCTATCCAGCAAAACTGGCATTCAAAAATGATGGAGAGTTCAAAATATTCACAGATAAACAGAAATTAAGAGAATATGTCAATAAGAAACCAGCACTTCAAGAAATACTAAAGGAATCTCTACAAGTTGAAAGAAAAATACTAGGGAGAAAGAGCTTTAGGAGAGTTTAAAAACAACTGAAAAGACAAAAAGAGAAACAACACAACATGTGACATACATTAACCCAAAGAAAAATGGCTTAAGTAAGAAATTCATTACGAGTAATAACACTGAATGATAATGGATTAAATTCACCAATCAAGAGACACAGATTGGCAGAATAGATAAGAAAATATGATCCATCTATATGCTGTCTACATGAAACCCACCTTCGACCCAGGGAATCAAGGAGGCTAAAAGTGAATGGCTGGAAAACCATTTTACAGGCTAAGAATAGCCAAAAAAGGGCAAGAGTAGCTATTCTAATATCAGACAAAATAAACTTTAAATGCAAATCTATTGTAAGAGACAAAGATGGACACTATATATTAGTAAAAGGAGTAATCTCTGAAGAAGAGAGAACAATCATCAACCTTTACGCACCTAATCGGGATGCCTCAATATACGTGCAGCAAACTCTGGAAAAACTAAGAGGAGAAATAAATTCCTCTACAATTATAGCAGGGGACTTCAACACACCACTATCATCATTAGACAGAACATATAGATGGAGAATCAATAAAGAAACAAAGGCACTCAACAATACATTAAAAGACCAGGACTTAATAGATATATACAGAACACTACACTCAAATAAAGCGGGATTTACATTCTTCTCAAGTGCACATGGAACATACTCCAAAATAGACCACATGCTAGGCCACAGAACAACTCTCAATGAATTCAGAAAGATTGAGATTATACAAAGTAATTTCTCTGGCCACAATGGAATGAAATTGGAAATCACTAAGGGCCAGAGAACAGGTTATGCACAAGGACATGGAAGTTAAACAATTCACCCTTAGACAAACAGTGGGTCAAAGAGGAAATCTCAAAAAAAATCAGTAACTACCCTGAAACTAATGAAAACGACAACACAACATATCAAAACCTATGGGATTCAGTGAAAGCAGTCATGAGAGGGAAGTTCATAGCCATAAATACATATATTTTTTAAAAAAGAAAGAAGTAAAATTGAAGACCTAACTGCACACTTGAAGGAATAAGAAAAACAACAACAAACTAAACCTAAAGGAAGTAGAAAGAAGGAAATAACAAAGATTAGAGCAGAACTAAATGAAATAGAAAATAAGAAAGCACTGGAAAAAATAAACAAAATCAAAAGCTGGTTCTTCGAGAATATCAATAAAATTGACAAACCCTTAGCCATACTAACAAAGAAAAAGAGAGAACAGATGCAAATACACAAAATAAGGAATGAGCAACGGGATAACACTACTCACCCCACAGAAATAAAGAGTATCATAAGAGGATACTTTGAAAAGTTATATGCCAACAAGAATGATAATTTAGAGGAAATGGACAAGTTTCTAGAAACTCACAAACACCCTGCATTGGTGAAATAAGAAATAGGTGAACTCAACAGTCCAATTATAAGTAAAGAGATAGACTCAGTCATCAAAAACCTCCCAACTCAGAAGAGCCCAGGATCAGATGGCTTTACTGATGAATTCTACAAAACATTCTGGAAAGAGCTAATACCAATTCTACTTAAGTTCTTCCAAAAAATAGAAGTAGAAGGAATATTGCATAACTCATTCTATGACACCAACATTACTCTAATACCAAAACCAAAGAAAGATACCACAAGAAAGGAAAATTACAGACCGATTTCTCTAATGAACCAGATGCTAAAATCCTCAACAAAATACTTGGTAATCGCATTCAATGACATATCAAAAGAATTATACACCAAGACCAAGTGGGTTTCATCCCGGGTATGCAAGGAAGGTTCAATATAAGAAAATCAATCAATGTAATACACCACATAAACAGATTGAAAGAAAAAAATCACATGATCGTCTCTATGGATGCAGAAAAAGCATTTTACAAAATACAGCACTCTTAACTAATAAAAACACTACAAAAGATAGGAATAGACAGAAACTTTCTGAATATGATAAAGGGTATATATGAAAAACCCAAAGCTAACATCATTTTCAAAGGTGAAATCCTAAAAGCCTTCCCTCTGAGATCGGGAGCTAGACAAGGATGCCCACTATCTCCACTCCTATTTAACATTGTCTTAGGGGTACTTGCATGAGCACTGAGACAAGAAAAGGACATGAAAGGCATCTGGATTGGGAAAGAAGACATAAAAATTTCATTATTTGCAGATGACATGATCCTATACATAGAAAGCCCTGAGAAATTGAAAACAAGGATTCTAGAACTTATAAAGGAGTTCAGTAATGTTGCAGGATATAAGATCTGTGCTCAAAAATCAGTAGCATTTCTATACACCAATAACGAGCAAACTGAGGAGGAAATCAGGAAAAAAAAATACCATTTACAATAGTAACTAAAAGAATCAAATACCTAGGAATGAATTTAACTAAAGATGTAAAGGACTTATATACAGAAAACTACACAACATTGTTAAAGGAAATCAAAGAAGACTTAAATAAATGGAAAAATATTCACTGTTCATGGATAAGAAGACTGAACATCATCAAGATGTCTATCCTACCCAAACTAATCTACAGATTTAATGCAATCCCAATAAAAGTCAACACTGTGTTTTTTTAAGGAACTGGTAAAACTAACCATAAAATATATTTGGAGAGGCAAGAGGCCCCGAATTGCCAAAGACATACTGAAAAAAAGAATTAATTTGAAGGTATGACACTACCTGACTTTAAAACATAGTACAAAGCTACAGTGATCAAAACTGCATGGTATTGATGTTTGTGTGGGATGTGGTGGGAGGTGTGGGAGGTGGGCAACATGGGAATCCCAGTGGGTTCCGTGTAATATTTTAGGTAATCTAAGCACCTCTTAAAATATATGTATATATATATATATATATATATAAATAACATTTTTGTAAGCAAATACACATATATGCACATATATTTATATATCATTTTGCAAATGTTTGTATGTATTGTGAGAATTTTGATTTTTACCCATAATAAAAAAACAAAACAAAAAAAAACTGCATGGTATTGGCTCAAGGATAGACCTACTGACAAATGGAACCGAATTGAAAGTTCTGATATAGATCCTTGCATATACAGTTATCTGATATTTGACAAGGCCATGAAGTCTACTCAGTTGGGTGAGAATGGCCTCTTTAACAAGTGGTGTTTGGAGAACTGGATCTCCATATCCAAAAGAATGAGATAAGAATACCATCTCACACCTTATACAAAAATCAACTCAAGATGAATCAAAGATCTAAATATAAGAGCCAAAACCATAAAGACTTTGGAAGATAATGTAGGGAAGCATCTACAGGACCCTGTAATAGGAAATGGTTTCATTAACTTCACAGCAAAAGCATGAGGAGCAAGAGAAAAAATAGATAAATGGGATCTCATCAAAATTAAAAACTTCTGCACCTCAATGGATGTTATTAAGGAAATAAAAAGGCAGCCTACCCAATGGGAGAAAATATTTGGCAACCATATATCTGATAGGAGACTAATATTCTACATATATAAAGAAATCCTACACCTTGAAAATGAAAAGGCAAACAACCCATTTAAAAAATGGGTAAGTGACCTGAAAAGACACGTCTCCAAGGAAGAAATACAAATGGCTAAAAAGCACATGAAAAAATGCTCAACATCGCTTGCTATCAGGGAAGTGCATTTCAAAACTAAAATGAGATACCATCTTACACCCATCAGAATGGCAGCTATTAAAAAAAACAGGAGACACTAAATGTTGGAGGGATGTGGAGGAATAGGAACCCTCATCCACTGCTGGTGGGACTGTTGTATGGTCCAGCCACTGTTGAGGACAGTTTGACGGTTTCTCAGAAAACTAACAATAGATCTTCCGTATGATTCAGCAATTCCACTGCTGGGTATATACCCAGAAAAACTGAAAGTAAAGACACAAACAGATATATGCACACCAATGTTCATAGTGGCATTTTTCACTATTTCCAAAAGTTGGAGTCAGCCCCGGTGCCCATCAACAGATGAATGGATAAGCAAAATGTGGTACATACATACAATGGAATATTACTTAGCTGTAAGAAGGAATAAAGTGCTAACACATGTAATAACGTGGATGAATCTTGAAGACCTTATATTGAGTGAAGCAAGCCAGGCACTGAAGGATGAACAGTATATGACCTCACTGATCTGAACTGAGGAAAGTGAGCAGTCTCTGAGAACCATTGTCTGAAAGATAGGTTAACAAGGGAGAGAAAGAGAAGAGCAGGCTTTGAGCCATCACCCATATGGACATAATCTATGGTAAAGGGAAAGAGTATAGCTGTATATTGTAGGATAGGTCAGATGTGTCGTGATATTACTGGGTTTGGAGGTCCAGCATTGACAGGTGGGTAGATTAGGAAGGGCAAGTTCAAATACCCAGTGCATGTAACTATGAATCTTGACATTCCATGAGCCAAGACAGGGGAGAGTCATATTCCCCAGGGGGGTGGGGAGGAAGGAATATTTAAGATCTAATGGGGTATTTAGGGGTCATGGGAAAGGTTTTTCATTACCTTACAGTAATGGACACAGGGCATGGTAAATATCACCAAAATTTATTAAACTGTATCATCTAAATTGTAAACTATACTGTAAATCATTGACAATGTTTAGTTGGTATATTTTGCTATTTTCTAACATTTATAACAATGCTAACATCAAAAAAGGGGGGGTTAATTTGGGGTGGGGAAGGGGGGGTTGTTTGGTATCTGTGAGTCTCTGGTATTCTGTGTTTGACTTTGCTGTGACCTAAACTTCTTTGAAAACTAAATGAAAATTTGGCATACACTGGGGTTTGAGAGGGGGAAGGTGTCACGGCACACCAGACATCTGATAACACAGTGATAAAAGGAAAAAAAGATTTTTTTTTGAAAAAGGCAATTCTTTTGCTTTTTTCCCCATTTTTTTGAATGTCCCAGTCCTCTAATTATATTTTGTTTTGTTTTGGTTTTTTGCTTTATTGTTTGTTTGTTTGTTTGTTTGTTTTACCCTCAGTTTCCTTATGTTTGTCTCTTGCATGTAAGCTTATCATTGCTGTTTCTTTTTCCTATTAAGTGTATTTGATTATTATGTGGGCTACATGTTCATGGAATATTTGGATCACAGAAGGGTTACAATGGGTACTGCAGGGGTTTATTGGTGGGTGGTGTCTGGGAGGGGGATTCATGGGAGTAAGCTCATCTGAATATACATGAAAGATATACAAAATTGTTCAAAAGATCAAAAGATGGTGCATAGTCACGGTGGGTGGACAACACTCAATAAATGAGGGAATCTGAATTCCTAGCCTGGAGAGCTCTGCCACATTCTCCAAGGGAGCAGCAACAGTCTCTGAGTTCAGGGACAGTGTCTGTCAAAAGAGGATGGCCCACCTATGAGTTCTTGTTATTGATGACTACCCATATGAATCTTTGATCTTGTAACTGAAACTGAGCTTACTGTTATGGGGTGCCTAAGGGTTGCCACCTGAGAGCCTCCTTGTTGCTCAAATGTGGCCTCTCTCTAAGCCAAACTCAGTATATGAATGCATTACCTTCTCCCCAGGGTGGGACATGACTCCCAGGGATGAGCCTCCCTGGCAACAAGGGATTAATACCAAGTGCCAACTGGCAACATGACTGGAAAAAGACCTTGAATAAAAGGGGGAAAGGTAAAGACAAATGAGTTCAAGTTGCTAACAGACTTCAAAGAGAGTCAGGAGGTCATCCCAGAGTTAACGCTCATGCACACTTCAGTAGGAGTTCATAGAACATCAAAGTGCATATCACCCCACACAGAGGAGCTCCTGAAAGTTCTGGAGACACCCAGGTCCTATATAAGGGGGGATAGCCCCAGAGACTGATGCCTTATCAGTGGGATCTATTTTGTAATCTGTGCTCCTGAGAGTGACAGAATTGGACTCAAATAAGTCCTCCCTGCACATGGTTCATCAGTCCCTTTTATTCAAACCTATATGTGATGCTGGAGTTTTTAGTTATACTTCCAGAGACTGGAGCCTCTGGCCTAACTATGTGCCAGGTGTGCTTGGAATCTCGGTGGAGCTGCAACTCCTACCCTACAGCTCAATGGTCTCATCCAAGTCACCTGGTGAGGAGACAACGATGGGCAACGGCCATCCCAGGGAATGGAGAGGGCCTGCATCTGCAGGCATGATCATCCCGCCCACCATATCCATGGGATATAAGCCCTCTCTCACTTGGAGGTGGAGTGGACATCACCATCCCAGTCCCCTCAGGATTGGGGGAATAACTATGGAGTAGATTGGACTTAATGGTATTCTGGTGTACACATATGGTGATTCTAGCAATGGAAGAAAATATAACAGTGAGTTGGAGCCGGTGGCCACTGGACACTTTTGGGGCAGGGAGGGGATGTGCAGTTGAAATACAGGGGCTTTTTCCGGACTTGGAAGTTGTCCTGAGTGCCATTGTGGCAACGGATGTAGGCCATTTTAAATCAGCACACACCATTCAGAACTGTGTGGGAGAGAGTGTGGTCTACGATGTGAACTGTGGTCTATGGTTGATGGCAAGGCCCCAGGATGTGTCAGTCCATTGAGGGTGATGGGCCACACTTGTGGGAGATGTTTGCGTGGGATAAGGTGGGAGATGTGGGAGGCGGGGAACATGGGAATCCCTATAGGTCCCGTGTAATATTTAGGTAATCTAAGCACCTCTTAATATATATATATAAAATAACATTTTTGTAAGCAAATTCAAATATATGCATATATATTTATATATCATTTTACAAATATTGGTATGTATTGTGAAAAATTTGATTTTTACCCACAATAAAAAATAAATAAATTAAAAAAAAATAAAAATAAAATGTGACTTAAACTTAAAACATTGTCAAAGTACCATCCAATTTAATCTTTCTCACACTTTGCACATGTGTTATAGGCTTTCAGTTTTGTACTATATTTTTAATTGCAGGCTTACAAAAGCTGCTGGCATTTTCTGATTTTTTATAGGGTTGTCCAGTTCAAAAGTTACTACAATTTAACAGCACTAATTTTATCAATGTGGTTATCCAGGCCCAAATAAAATTAGCATTAAATAAAACAGAGAATATTAATGTTGTTAAGTTTTTCTACTCTTCCAGCAGTTCAATTCTATCAGTCTCCACCAGCCCATAACCACACCATTTACGTGGCAGGTGGCAGAGTTGCTGCCTGGGTGTTTTCTTTATCTTAGTTAACTCTTTAGCAGAATGTTTTCTTACAAGTATGGTTTCACTGACAAGTGCCTTATTTGACACTTCTGTTTGTGAAAGATGTTGTAGTTATAATTTAGCCTTCCTTTTCACATGTGGTTTAGCATGATTTAAAGATTCTTCTATAGTTTTTTCCTTGTAATCACTATCTCCTTCTTATCTAGATGTTCAGAGAGCCCTGTCACTAAGGCAGGGTTGAAAGTCTGCAAATTCCTTTCTAGTTGTTATTCTTCTTTCCTCTGACCCAAGCATATTGACAGACTATTGTACTTCCTCCAATTTCTTAGTTAAATCTTCCTTCTTATCTACTTGTAGTAGTTGGAGATCCTGTTCCAACCTTACCTCCTCTTCCAGTCACCTTGCACTTCCTTTGGCTGCTTAACTGTTTGTAATATCACACAAAGCAAGGAAGAAGAGACACACAATGGGTGCAGGCACAGCAAGTTGCTCTTACTTCTTAATAGAAGATTCCTGTACTCTTTTATCTAATTGCTCTAATCCAACAGGAGTGCATGTTGTGTCCCCCAACTCCCTCATGGGTCTCTAGGTGTATATCAGCTGGGCAAGCTTGTACCACATAGACAAGCACAGCCACCATGGGAGATGTGCACAGAATCCCCCATGTATGGTACAGTCTCCTCTGCAGTATCTGGAATGGCTGACATGCTTTCAACCACCTTATCCCCAATGGAATTCTCTAGAAAATCCTGCCAATTATGTCAATTTTAAAGCAGGAGGTCAAGTCCTAGAAGGCTGTCAGAATACTTTTTTAAAAAATATACTTTTATATGTGTTTTTAAAAGATACTTAGATTACATAAATGTTACATTAAAAAGTAAGGGATTCCCATATGCTTAGCTCCCTACCCCTTCCACATTTTCCCACATTAACAACATCCATTGGCAGTGTGGTACATTTGTTACAATTGATGAACACATTTTGGAACATTGCCACTAAGCATGGATTATAGTTTACATTGTAGTTTACACTCTCTCCCACATAATTTTGTAAGTTATGGCAAGATATGTAATGGCTTGTTACTGTCATTGCAATGTCATTCAGGACAATTCTAAAGTCCCCAAAATGCCCCCATATTACATCTGTTTTTCCCTCTCCCTCCCCTCCGAACCTCCAGTGGTCCCTGCCTCCACATCAATGATATAAGTTCTTCCATTGCTAGAATCACAAGTCTGTACTAGAATACCAGTATGTCTACTCTAGCCCATCATTCATTACACTATCCTGGGGATTCTTGGAAGGTGATGCCCTTTCCACCTCAAATGAGAGGGGGCTTATATCCCATGAAGCAGATGGGTGGGACTATCTTGCCTGCAGTTGCAGACTCTTTTTGTTTCTTGGGATGGTCATTGTCCATCATCATCCTGTTGTTAGTTATCCTGGGTGAGTCCAATGAACTGGAGAATAGGTGTTGCAACTCTGTTGAGATTCAGAACCCAGGTGGCACATGGACTGCCCAAAGATTTACATCTCTTTGACATAACCTATGAAGTCCAGTGCTAACTATAGGTTCAAATAGAAGGGGCAGAAGAGCCATGTGTAGGGAAATCACAACTGAGTCCATCTCTGTCACACTGGGGAGCATAAATTCCAAAGTAGGGCCCACTGGCAGGGCACCAAACTTCCTGAGCTGTCTGCCCTGCCTATAGTGTCTGGATGTTTCCAGAGGCCTCAGGAACTCTGCTATTTGAAGTATTATTCACTTTGGCAGTCAATGAGATCCTGTTGAGACATGCATAAATATAACCTCTGGAATGACCTCCTGACTCATTTTGTAGTCAGTCTCTTAGCCATATAAACTCATTTGTCTTTACCTTTCCCCCTTTTGATCAAGGTCTTTTTCCAGTTACATTGCTAGTTGGTGCTTGGTAGTAATCCCTCAGTGCCAGACAGGCTCAAATGCTGGAGTAATGTCCCACACTTTGGGGAAGGTAATGCATTTATATGCTGACTTTGGCTTAGATAGAGTCCACATTTGAGCAACAATGCAGACCAAATACTTTTTATATTCCAAAGAAACCACACCGTAAGCCAGCAATATCCATGCCATTTATTTACTCACCTGTCCCGATGATGGTTCATCATAGAGTAGGGAAACATAGATTATATAGCTCTAGACAGCACAAAGAGGGGGTCTAGCTAATGCATAGCACAGCACAAAAGTGCACATAGCCTAGTAGATATTTAACAGTAAGTTCATACATATGGGGGAATCATTTGCTTTCCCAGAACAGTGATGGGCAGCACATATGCAGGTTAATAACTACTACATCTAAGGTCTTATGTGCACTGTGGCAGAATCTGCCAGGATGGATTGCTGGCCATTTCCATCCCACCCTTTCCATCAACATACACAGATAACTAGTGGGAGGGGGAATCAGGCACTTCATGTCCCTACAGTTGGTTAAAATATCACTGAAATTTTAAAAATGAAAAAAATTAAGAGAATGGTAAAATGTTATGTGTTACAGACATAATATATGATGGAACTTAGTTTAACACTAGGGCTCTAAAACACCGAGTCTTTGTACAGAAGGGTCACTTTGTTCAATCCCTGCCTCCAGGCATACTCAGTCCAAAATCTCTTTAATTACATTAAATTTATCTATTTCTGTTACATGTAAGATTGAGGTTTCCTCTTCTTGCCTATAGTTGATACACTAGACCAGTCTCAGTCACCTGTTTATGAAGTTTCTTCTGTGGAATATTGAGGATTTATAAGCTGAAGTTCTCCATTATAAGGCTCAGTAGAGAAAGATACCTGCAGAATGTGGTATTCTTGTGCTTGCAGTGATATGCCATTCTGAGTTAAAATTGCAGA
>JAKSZT010054086.1:494166-506496 GCA_026826555.1 Tolypeutes matacus | reverse complement strand
CAAACCCCAGCACCAAGTATAGGTTTAAATAGAAGGGACAGATGAGCTATGTGCAGGGAAGATATAATTGAGCCAAATCTGTCACTTCCAGGAGCACAAACTCCATTGTAGGGTCCCTGGCAAGGCACCAAACTCTGGAGCTATCCACCTTGACCATAGGACCTGGGTGTCTCCAGGGTGCTCAGGAACCCCAATATTTGGAGTAGAATCTTAATATACATATACAGAAAACTACAACCAAATACAGTAGGATATATGTTCTTCTTGAGTACACATGGATCATACTCAAAGATAGACCACATGCTAGGCCACAGAAAAAATCTCAGTGAATTCAGAAAGATTGAGATTATACAAAGTAATTTCTCTCACCACAATGGAATGAAAACGGATATCATTAGGCACAAAGATATGGAAGTTAAACCACACACTCTTAGAAAAACAGTGGGTGAAGAAGGAAATCTCAAAAGAAATCAGTAACTACCTTGAAATGAATGAAATTGAAACACAACACATCAAAACTTATGGAATGAAGCAAAAGCCATACTGAGAGGGAAATTCATAGCCATAAATGCATATATCCAAAAAGAAGAAAGAGTTAAAATTGAAGACCAAACTGCACACCTGGATGAAGTGGAATAACAACAACAAACTAACACCAAAGGAGGTCAAAAGAAGGAAATTACAAAGATTAGAGCAGAAGTGAATAAAATAGAAAATAAGAAAACACTAGAAAAATAAACAAAACCAAATGCTGGTTCTTTGAAAAGATCAATAAAATTGACATGCCCTTAGCCAGAATAACAAAGGAAAAAAGAAAGCAGATGCAAATACACAAAATTGGAAATGAGGAAGGAGATATCACAACTGACCCCACAGAAATAAAAGTATCATGAACGGATACTTTGAAAATTATATGCCAACAAGAATGATTATTTGGAGGATATGGGCAAATTCCTAAAAACTCACAAGCAGCCTACATTGACAAAAGAAGAAATTGATGAACTCAGCCCAATTACAAATAAAGAGATAGACTCAGTCATCAAAAACCTCCCCAACTAAGAAGAGCCAGGACCAGATGGCTTCCCCATTGAATTCTATCAAACACTCCAGAAAGAACTAACACCAATTGTGCTTAAAATTTTCCAAAAAATAGAAGTATAAGGAACATAGCCTAACTCATTCTGTGATGCCAACATTCGCCTAATACCAAAGCCAAACAAAGATGCCCTAAAAAGGAAAATTACAGACCAAACTCTCTAATGAACCTAGATGCTAAAATCCTCAACAAAGTACTAGCTAATCACATTCAACAACATATCAAATGAATTAAACACCATGACCAAGTGGGTTTCATCCCAGGTATGCAAGTGTGGTTCAAGATAAGAAAAACAATCAATGTAAAACACCACAAAAACAGATTGAAAGAAAAAAAAAATCACATGATCATTTCTATAGATGTAGAAAAAGCATTCAAAAAACAGAGCAATCTTTCCTGATAAAACCATTGTAAAAGATAGGAATAGAAGGAAACTTTTGAATATGATAAAGGGTATATATGAAAAACCCACAGCTAGCATCATCTTCAATCATGAAATCCTAAAAACCTCCCTCTGAGATTGGAAACAAGAAAAGGATGCCCACTATCACCACTCCTATTTAACATTGTCTTAGTAGTACTTGCTCAAACACTGAGGCAAGAAAAAGATATATAAGGAATCAAAATTGGAAAAGAAAAAGAAAAATTTCATTATTTGCAGATGACATCATCCTATATGTAGAGAGCCCTGAGAAATCTACAACAAAGCTTCTAGAACTTATAAAGGAGTTCAGTAATGTTGCAGGCTATAAGATCAATGCTTAAAAATCAGTAGCATTTCTGTACACCAATAACAAGCAATCTGAGGAGGAAATCAGGAAAAAAATACTTTTCACAATAGTAACTAAAAGAATCAAATACTTAGAAATAAATTTAACTAAAGATGCAAAGTATTTATATACAGAAAACTACACAACACTGTTAAAAGAAATCAAAGAAGTTTTAAATAAATGGAAGAATATTCCCTGTTCATGGATAGGAAGATTATACATCATCAAGATGTATATCTTACCCAAACTAATCTACATGTTTAATGCAATCCCAATAAAAATCAACACTGTATTTTTTGTGAAATTGGAAAAAATAAGTACAGAATATATTTGGAAAGGTAAGAGGCCCTGAATTACCAAAGACATTTTGAAAAAGTAAAATGATGTTGGAGGTATCACAATACTTGACTTTAAAACATACTACAAAGCTACAGAGCCCAAAAATGCATGGTATTGGCACCAGGATAGGCATACTGACTAATGGAACCAAATTGAGAGTTCTGATATAGATCCTCACATATACTGTCATCTGATATTTGACAAAGCCACCAAACCCACTAAGTTGGGAGAGAATGGCCTCTTTAACAAGTGGTGCTTGGAGAAATGTATATCCATATTCAAAAGAATGAGAGAGGAATACCATCTCACACTTTATACAAAAATCAACTCAAGATGGATCAAAGATCTAAATATAAGAGCCAAAACCATAAAGACCTTGGAAGATAAGGTAGGGAAGCATCTACAGGACCATTTAATAGGAAATGGTTTCATGAACTTCACAGCCAAAGCACAAGCAGCAAGAGAAAATATAGATAAATGGGATCACATCAAAATTAAAAACTTCTGCACCTTTTTATTTAGAAAATAAAAAGGCAGCCTACCCAATGGGAGAAAATATTTGGCAACCATATATCTGATAGTAGCCTAATATCCTACATATATAAAGAAATCCTACACCTCGAAAATAAAAAGACAAACAACACACTTAAAAAATGGGCAAGTGACCTGAAAAGACACTTCTCCAAGGAAGAAATACAAATGGCTAAAGGGCACATGAAAAAATGCTTGACATCGCTGGCTATTAGAGAAATGCAAATCAAAACTACAATGAGATACCATCTTACACCCATCAGAATGGCAGCTGTTTAAAAAAAGAGCAGACTATAAGTGTTGGAGAGGATGTGGTGGAATAGGAACTTTCATCCACTGCTGGTGGGATTGTGGAATGGTCCAGCCACTGTGGAGGACAGTTTGGTGGTTCCTCAGAAAACTAATAATAGATCTTCCATATGATCCAGCAATTCCACTTATTAATTCCATTCTTATATACCCAGAAGAATTGAAAGCAGAGACACGAACAGATATATGCACACCAATATTCATAGCGGCAGTGTTCACTGTTGCCAAAAGTTGGAATCCGCCCTGGTGCCCATCAGCAGTTGCATGGATAAAGAAAATGTGGTCCATACATACAATGGAATATTACTCAGCTGTAAGAAGGAATAAAGTGCTAACACTCAGAGTAACATGGGTAATCTTGAAGACCTTATGTTTAGTGAAGCAAGCCTGTCATTGAAAGATGAACAGTACATGACCTCACTGATTTGAATTGAGGAAAGTGAGCAGTCTCTGAGAACTATTGTCTGAAAGATAGGTTATCAAGAGAGAGAAAGGCAAGAGAAATTTGTGAGCCATCACGCATATGGACATAATCTATGGTAAATTGATAGATTATAGTTGCATATTGAAGGATAGGACATGTGGGTAGTGATATTACTGGGTTTGGTGGTGCAGGGTTTACAGGTGTGTAGTTAGGAAGGATGGGTTAGAATACTGGGGGGAGAGATGGGAGGGAGACCAGGTGAACACAGGAATTGCTGGAATGAGATTGAAAGTGCAGGAGTGGGAATGCTCTTATGGCAATATGACAAGGTTGTGTCACTGATTTAGTGTGTATGTGGGAGGGCATTCAGGACAGAGCACATCTGGAGTAGGCTTCTGGGGAGTGTGTGAGTGTTCATCCTGTCATAATGTGTTGTGTCAGGGAGTGGAGACCCACATGGTGAGTGGGAAGGTGATGGATCCCCATCTTTGGGAGGACCGATACACCCAGAAAGAGACAGGTGGATATCTCTTATGAGCAACGGTGGATCCTAATAGGGGAGGACAATTAGCGTTTCACGACCTTTTGTTGCATGTAACTATGAATCTTGTCATCCAGTGAGTCAAGACAGGGTGTGTCATGTGTCCCAGGGGGATGGAGAGGAAGGAACAGAAAAGATCAAACAGGGGGTGTTTAGTGGTCAGAGGAACTCTTTTTCATTACCTTATAGTGATGGACACAGGACATGGTAAACATCATAAAAAATTATAAAACTGTACTGTTTACATTTTAAATTATAGTGTAAACCATTGACAATGTTTAGTAGCTCTTTTTCACTATCTGTATAACATTATTAACAATGCTACGATCCACATACAAAAAGGTTTTAATATGGGGTGAGGAAAAGGGGAGGAGTTTAAATATATGAGAGTCTCTAGTATTCTGTGTGTGACTTTGCTGTGACCTAAAATTTCTTTGAAAATTAAATGAAAAGTTTTTGGAGACACTGGGGAGTGAGAGGGGGCAGGTGCCACAGTACAGAATGGACACACGATAATGCAGTGATAAAAGGAAAAAGGTTTTAAAAAACATTTTTTTCCTATTTTTTTTTGTATTTTTCCCATTTTTGATTATCCCAATCCTTTAATTTTATTTTATTTTTAGTGTTTTTTTTAAGTTTCCAAGTATTTTATCTCTTATATTTAAACTTACCATTATTAATTCATTTTCCTATTAATTGTATTTGGCTATTATATGGGCTTGATGTTCAAGGATGGTTTGGGTCACAGAAAGGTTACAACAGGAGCAGGAGAGGATCATTGATGGGCAGTGTCTGGGATGGGGGTTTCATGGGAGGAAGTTCACCTGAATATACATTAAATATATATAAGATTGTTCAAAAGATCAAGGGGTGGGTCATGGTCACAGTGGATGGAGGATCACTTAATAAAAGAGAGAATACAGAATTCCCAGCCTGGAGAGCTCTGCCACATTCTCCAAGGGAGCAGCAACAGTTCCCCGAGTGCAAGGGCAGTGTCTGGAAAGGGAGGATTGTTCACTAATGGGTTCTTGTTATTGATGACTAGCCTTACAAGTCTTTGCTCTTAAAATTGAAACTTAGCCTTCTGTTATAGGGTGACTCAGGGTTGCCACCTGAAAGTCTCCTTGTTGCCCAAATGTGGCCTCTCTCTAAGCCAAACTCAGTATATGAATGCATTACCTTCCCCCCAGCATGGGACATGACTCCCAGGGATGAGCCTCCCTGGCAATGTGGGATTAATTACAAGTGCCAATTGGCAACACAACTGGAAAAAGACCTTGAATAAAAGGGGAAAGGGGAAAGACAAATGAGTTCATATGGCTAAGAAATTTCAAAGAGAGATTGGAGGTCTTCCCAGAGGTAATGCTTATGCAAACCTCTGTAGGATCCCATAGAAAACCAAAATGGATATCAGCCCCACACAGAGGGGACTCTTGAGGGCTCTGGAGACACCCAGGTCCTATATAAGGGGTATAGCTCCAGAGACTGATGCCTTATCAATGGACTCTACTTTGGATTCTGTGCTCCTGAGACTGACAGAGTTTGACTCAAATAAGTCCTTCCTGCACATGGTCCATCAGTCCCTTCTATTCAAACCTATATTTGGTGCTGGAGTTTGTATGTGTACTTCCAGAGACTGGAGCCTTTGGTCTGCCCATGTGCCAGCTGTGACTGAAATCTCAGTGGAGCTGCAAATCCTACTCTACAGCTCAATTGACTCACCTAAGTCACCTGTTGAGGAGATGATGATGGACAACAGCAATCCCAGGTAATGGAGAGAGTCTGCAGCTGCAAGCAGGATAATCCCATAATCTTATCCAGGGGGTATAAGTCCCCTCTCACTTAGACATTGAGTGTACTTCACCCTCCCAGACTCCTCAGGATTGGGGGAAGAGCGATGGACTAGAGTGGACTTACTGGTATTCTGTTGTAGACATATTGTGATTCAAACAATGGAAGAAACTATAACAGTAAGGTAGAGTCAGGGGCCACTGGATGCCTTTGGGGCAGGGAGAGGGAAAAGAATTTGTAATACAGGGTTTTTGTTTTTTTGTTTTGTTTTGTTTTGTTCTTTTTTTGTTTTGGACTTGGGAATTATCCTGAGTGATTTTACAACGACAGATACAGGCCATTTTACATCAGCATATAACAAGCACAATTGTGTGGGAGAAAGTATGGTCTACAATGTGAACTATGGTCCATGCTTAGTGGCAAAGCCCCAGGATGTGTATATCCATTGCAGGAGATGTGCCACACTAATGAAAGATGTTTATGTGGAGGTTATGGGAAATTTGGGAGGTGTGGAAGATGGGAATCCCTGTAATTTTTGTGTAACATTTATGTAATCTAAGCATCTTTAAAAAAAATACACCATATAAACAGATTGAAAGAAAAAAAGCACATGATCATCTCTATAGATGCAGAAAAATCATTTGACAAAAGACAGCACTCTTTCCTGATGAAAACACTGCAAAAGATAGGAATAGAAGGAAACTTTCTGAACATGATAAAGGCTATATATGAAAAACCCAGAGCCAACATAATGTTCAATCGTGAAATCCTAAAAGATTTCCCTCTAAGATCAGGAAAAAGCAAGAATGCCCACTATAACCACTCCTATTTAACATTGTCTAAGAAGCACTTGCCTGAGCACTGAGGGAAGAAAAAAATATAAACTGCATCCAAATTGGAAAGGAAGAAGTAAAAATTTCATTATTTGCAGGTGACATGATCCTATATGCAGAAAGCCCTGAGAAATCTACAACAAAGCTTCTAGAACTTATAAAGGAGTTCAGTAATGTTGCAGGCTATAAGATCAATGCTTAAAAATCAGTAACATTTCTGTACACCTATAATGAGCAATTTGATTAGAAAATCAAGAAAAAATACCATTTACAATACTAGCTAAAAGAAGCAAATTCCTAAGAAAAAATTTAACTAAAGATGTAAAGGATTATATACAGAAAACTACAAAACACTGTTAAAGGAAATCAAAGAAGACTTAAATAAATGGAAGAATGTTCCCTGTTGATGGATAGGAAGACTAAACATCATCAAGATATCTATCCTACCCAAACTAATCTACAGATTTAATGCAATCCCAGGAAAAATGAACTCAGTGATTTTTAATGAATTGGAAAAACTACCTACAAAATATATTTGGAAGGGTATGAGGCCCCAAATTGCCAAAAACATATTGAAAAGGAAAAATGAAATTGGAGGTAACACACTACATGCCTTTAAAGCACACTACAAAGCTACAGTGGTCAAAATTGCATGTTTTTGGCAAAGGATAGACATTCTGACCAATGGAAGAGAATTGAGAGTTCTAATATAGAACTTCGCATATACAGTCATCTCATATTTGACAAGGCCAAGAAACCCACTCAGTTGGGAGAGAATGGTGTCTTCAACAAGTGGTGCTTGGAGACTGGATATCCATATCCAAAAGAAGGAGTGAGGAACACTATCTCACACCTTATACAAAAATCAACTCAAGATGGATCAAAGATTTAAATATAAGAACCAAAACCATAAAGACCTTGGAAGATAATGTAGGGAAGTATCTACAGGACCTTGTAATAAGAAATGGTTTCATGAACTTCAGGGATGGGGGATGCATGGGAGGAAATTTCACCTGAACATAAATATAAGGCATATAAATATGTTCAAGTGTTCATGGGACATTGTCACAATGGGTGGAGAAATAGTCAATGATTGAGATACTACTGTGTTCCCAGCCTGGAGAGCTCTGCCACATTCTCTAATGGAGCAGCAGCAGTCCCCCAAGTGCAGGGACAGTGACTGGCAAAGGAGGATGATCCACTGATGGGCCATTGATATTGATGACTAGCCTTACGAGTCTTTGCTCTTGAAATTGAAACAGCCTATTGCTATGGGGTGCCTGAGGGTTACCTGCTGAGAGCCTCCTTGTTGCTCAAATGTGGCCTTGCTCTAAGCCAAACTCAGCAGATCAATGCATTACCGTCTTTTAGCATGGGACATGTCTCACAGGGGGCGAGCCTCCCTGGCACAGAAGGATTGCTACCAAGAGCCAACTGGCAATGCGTCTGGAAAAAGACCTCTAATAAAAGGGGGAAAAGGTAAAGACAAATGAGTTTAAATGTCTAAGAGACTGCAAAATGTGTCAGGAAGTCACCCCAGAGGTTGGTTATGCACATCTCAGTAGGGTCTCAAAGAATTCCAAAGTGCATATCACCCCAAATCATGGGGCTCCTGAGATTTCTGGATACACCCAGGTCCTATGTCAGGGCAGATAGCACCGGAGTTTGGTGCCTTGCCAGTGGGCCTTACTTTGGAATTTGTGCTCCTAAGAGAGACAGAATTGGACTCAACTATGTCTTTCCTGCACATGGCTCATCTCTCCCTTCTATTCAAACCTAAACTTGGTGTTGGAGTTTGTAGGTGTATATCCAGAGTCTTGAGTCTTTCGGCTGTCCATGTGCCAGCTGGTCCTGGAACCCTGGTGGAGCAGCATCTCCTAGTCTACAGCTCATTGGACTCACCCAAGTAAACTGACAGGGAGATGATGATGGACAATGGCCACCTCAGGGAATGGAGAGAGTCTGCAGCTCCAGGCAGGATAATCCCATCCATCTTCCCCATGGGATATAAGCCCCCTCTCAATTGGAGGTGGAGTGGACATCACCATCCCAGACTCCTCTGTATGGGGGGAAGAGCTATGGACTACAGTGGACTTGCTGCTGTTCTACTATAGACATATTGTGATTCAAGCAATGGAAGAAATTGTAACATTGAGGTGGAGCCAGTGGTCACTGGAAGCTCTGGGGGCAGGAAGAGGGAAAAGCAGTTGTAATACAGGGGCTTTTTTTTGGACTTGGGAATTGTCCTGAGTGACATTGCAATGACAGATATAGGCCATTTTCTATCATCATATAACTTGCAGAGCTGTGTGGGAGAGAATGTGGTCTACAAAGTGAACTATGGCCCTTGCTTAATGGCAAAGCCCCAAGATGTGTTTATCAATTGCAGTTCATGTGTCACACTAATGAAGGATGATTTTGTGGGAGGTTGTGGGAGGTGTGGGAGGTGGGGATATGGGAATCTCTACATTTGTTGTGTAACATTTATGTAATCTCAGTACCTTATAAAAAATTAAAATAAAATAAAAAAACAAAAAATATATATGGGCAAAACAACAACAAAAATATTGTAACAATTGTACCAAATGAATGTAAGATGTTAGTAATAGGGGAAACTGTATATATGAGTGTGTGTGTGGGGGGTGGGAGGTTATAGGGGAATTCCTTTTACTTTGGTGTAATTTTTCTGTGAACCTACAACTTCTCTAAAAGTTATTACAAAAATTTTTAAAAAAATTAAAAAAATTTTTTTTTAAGTTTATATATGAAAAACCCAGAGCTAACATCATCTTCAATGCTGAAATCCTAAAAGCTTCCCCTCTAAGATTGGGAACAAGACAAGGATACCAAGCTGATAGCTTTCTTCTTTAAGAACTTTGTGTTATTCCATACACACTTTTAAATAAACTTTTTTGTTTTTTATTTTTAAAGAAGTTTTAGATTACATAAATGTTACATAAAAAAATATATCCCATACGTTCTTGACACCGTGGTTTATGGTGAGAATTTAGTTATTATTCTTGTTAAGGTTCCTTAGAAAGTGATGAGTTGTTTTTCTCTTGCTTTTTTTCAAGATTTTCTCTTATCAATTTCTCTTATTAGTCTTTTATGAAAACTAAAGAGTATCTGAGAAGCACACCAGCCTGTGTGAAAACCCCCTCTCTTTGCTAACCCAGGTAAAACTGCTAAGGTATTTGAGATTTATTGACATAGAGGCATACATTTTTACTTCTTGTATTCTATGTGTGTGGCCATATCAGTATATGTTAAACAATCACCTTCTTACCTTAAAGATAATATTTAAAATAAAGAGTAGTAAGATAAGAAAATTCCTAGTTGAATAAGGTTTGTAGCTATCAATCTTGGGGTATCCACCCAGCATACACTTAATGCAGTTCTCTTCTGTTTGTATGGGTTTTACAATTAACCTTCAAATTCAATGATTTCTTTCCTTTCTAGATCTTTCCCAGTGGAAATCTTAAATCTAATGTCACACTAAGAGCAGTTGCACAGTCATATGAATTCTTTTCACTTGTATTTTTTTTTAACTTAGTGAAGTATATCACTCATACATGAACATACATAAACAATAAGTGTATAGCAATAGCTGTGACTTTATAAAACAAACATGCATAACATCATAGAGGGCTCTAATACCTCACCATACCACAAATACCTTGCATTGTTGTGAAACATTTTTAATTAATGATTAGAGAGCATCCTCAAAATATTACTGCTAACCAAAGTATTTTCCCCCAACCCACCTATTATTATTTTTTTTATATCATTTATACATGAACATACATAAACAATAAGGGTAAAAGTAGTGAACTTACAAAGCAAACATTCACAACATCATACAGAGGTCCCATATATCTACCCTCCACAAATACCTTGCATTGTCATGAGACATTTGTTTCAAGTTATGAAATAATATTTTCAAACTCTTATTGCTTAGTATAGTCCTTATCTTACATTTTGTGTATGTTCCCCAACCCACCCTATTATTATTTTTTAAATATATTTTTATGACAGAAGTTGTAAACTTACAAAACAATCATGTACATGTGCAAAATTCCTAAACAACACCCTTCTATTTACACACCACATCATGGTGGAACATTTGTTACAGATTATGAGAAAATATCATCAGATTATTACCAGGTCCATAGCATACATTTGGCACACAGTTTCCATATTCCCCCATTATCAACACAGTATATTTTTGACATAGATGCAAGAATATTATGCTATTACTGTTAACCACAGTCTATAGGTCACTCCAATTGTATTTTTCCCATGCCTCTCCATATTCCCACCATCCTGCACTAGTTATGTACATCTGCTCTAACTCACAAAGGACACTCTTGCATCTATACCACCAACCAGAATTTTCATCCACCTCTGGGTTTACTGTGCTTACAGTCCTTAGATTATTCTCTAGCTTTCTGTCAATTGGTATTTACATCCCTAGACTACCACTTTTCAGCCACATCTCCATTTATAAACCAGCTGTTATGCACTATAAAGTATTACCATTAACTGTAAATTCCCACACTTTTACAGTAAAGCTAATTAAAATTTCTACATTCAATATCAGTAGTCCATCTCAGTCAGTCCTCCTCTTATCTCCTTTAAGAATTCACCACCTACCACCAAGTCCCTCATTTTTTTCTAGCTTTATGATTCTTGCTTTTATATTTAGTTTTTAAATTGATTTTGAGTTAATTTTTGTATGAGGTGTGAGATAGGGGTCCTCTTTCTTTCTTTTGCTATGGATATCCAGTTTTCTCAGCACCATTTGTTGAATGGACTGTTCTGAATGAGCTGGGTGGGTTTGATAGGCTAGTCAAAAACCACTTGACCATAGTTCTGATGGTCTGTTTCTGAACCATCAATTAGGTTCTATTGGTCTATGTATCTGTCTTTATGTCAGTACCATGCTGTTTTTACCACTTTAGCTTGGTAATATGATTTAAGTCCAGAAATGAGAGTCCTCCAACATCACTTTTTCCTTTTAAGATGTTTCTGGTTATTCAAGACCCCTTACCCTTCAAAATAAATTTGATAATCATGTTTTCCATTTATTTAAAAAATGCTCATGGGATTTTTTATTGGGATTGCATTGAATCTGTATATCAATTTGAGTAGAATTGATGTCTTAATGATATTTAGTCTTCCAATCTGTGAGCATGGAAAGCTCTTCCAATTATTTAGGACATTGTAAAATTTCTACTAACAATGTGAAGTAGTTTTCTGAGTACAAGAGCTTTACATTTTTGGTTAAGTTTATTTCTAAATATTTGGGTTTTTATCTGTCATTTTTTATTTTCACCACTTTTTTGACAATTTCAATTACTTTTATTGACATAATCCTCATTTCTAGAATTTCTTCCAGGCCTCTCTTTCCTGTCTTTTCTTTTCAGGCTGTAGCAACCCTTTATTATTTCCTGCAAAATTGGCCTCTTGGTTAAACTGTCTCAGTTTCTGTTTATCTGTGAATATTCTAAACTCACTCTCATTTTGAAAGACAATCTTGCAGGATATAAGATCCTTGGCTGGAAGTTTTTATCATGCATTATCTTATGTATATTATACCACTCTCTTCTTACCTCCATGGTTTCTGGTGAGAAATCAGCACTTAATCTTATTGGGTATCCCTTATATGTTATGCATTGCTTTTCTCTTGCTGGTCT